>CALNHX010002725.1:0-169503 GCA_940337035.1 Agriotes lineatus | reverse complement strand
CCGTAAAAGATTTAAAATCCAAGAATTTATTCTAAAACAGTTCTAGTGAATAATTAATTCCTGTATTACAAGAGCGACATAATTAAATATTTTCAGAAAGTATTCTTTCCCAAAATAAATATGTACGTTACTCCATGGCCGTTTACACAAGCTTGAGTAACACCTCGTTAATATTCAAATTAAAGGAAATTCTATTTTTGAAATCACCAAATATTAAGTTAACCAAGTGTCGACAATCGGGTCAAATCTATTCGCCGCTTTATTGAAGTTTTTGTACCTAATCAATTGTAAATAAATATAAAACAGAAAAACAGTAAGTTTTACATATAACCTACAACTTTATTCCTTATCTAGAGAATTAACTTCAGAATTAGTTCCGCACATACTTTTAATCAACGCTGCGTTCCGATTACCTTCAAAAGGATAACTAGGTTGCATAAAGTTGGCTTCCGTTATTTAAATTGTAATTTGGTTTAATTTCTTTTTCAGAGAATAATAACTATGACACAAAACAGTACTCTACTAGCAGTGTTATATGTTAATCCGAATCGTGCATTATAATTCTAGGCATGTTATTTGTCTTATAATTACTGTATCCAATGCCCTGCAATAACATAACCTCATCTTGTCTGAATGTTGTTTTTATAATTTTAAGTCAAAAAGCTTCCATTATTTTCGGGGCAGAAACGCTTTGTAGGTAATAAAACCCCTTAAAGATAATGAGAGATAATTATTTTTTCAGTACTAAAAAAGTAACTACAGGTCATATAAAACGAGATTTATAAAGAACTAGTAAACCTATTGCGAATATTGATCAAAATAAAAATTATTGGTATAAGAAATAACACTACGATTACAACTTTAATACTAAAATCTATATATTGCTTCATTAGACAAATTCTTTATGCCAGCCATGCTTTAATTTCATTACTGATTATTATTATTACTATGCATACAGACAAATAAAACTTTAAAGATCTATACCGTAGGAGGAATTTTTAAAGGATAACACAAACTCTCATTAAACACGTCACTTAGGCTTGCATAACCTTTCGGGATTATTTGGACTTTTAAATCACTACAAGAACGTGCTCGGAACATTGTCATGTCATATACAATAACTGTCTATAACTAACAAAACGTTGCCATAAATATAAATATAAACTACTTCGAATTGATTTCACCACCAAGTTCAATTTTGGGAGAAATCATAAACAAGAAAAAATATCGACAGAGAAATCATTTTTCTTTGGGTTAACGCGCTTTTACCTTGTCGTTGTGGCGCTGCATTGGAAATCCTTCACTTTTCATGTTGGCCATCTAGTGCCATTGTCGGCACGCAGAAGGACGCTGTACCCATTTCCCTTATTGCAGATGTGTTCAAACTTTGACCTGAATTTCCAACCATTTCGGTTTTTGGGCCGAGTTTCGACGATCGACAAAAAGGACATGTGGGCCATCCTTCAAATGTCTTTTATAGAGATAATTCTGTGAAACGCCTCTGTTCGATAATAACTACGATTGACTTGTCTGCGGGTTTATTTATCGCCACCATGGGGCAGTTGCTCGACGATCCGTCTACGCTAGTGGAATTTTTCCTCGAGTACGGAATTCACCGTTGAAAAAAAAACATAGGCGTAGTTTGATTTATACAGTTAAGCATGATAATTTATATAATTTACGCTGCTTGGTTTGTTTATGACCTACTTATCGGCTAAATTACGTCGGAATCAGTGTATTACACAATCCACATGGATAAAGAGCTGCTAAAGTCATTAAAAATTATAAGTTGTAAATTGCCTTCAACCGAAATGCAGTACCTCCTTTGTTGGATATAACAGAGTGACGTCAGAAGAGAAATAATTATAGGTGCAGAAGTGCATCTGTGCTGCCTTTGTTCTAAAATAGATTGTAACTGCGTCCACGGCTAACTCCGCGGAATTTAAAATTGATAAACGTTTTGACACTTTATATACTCTCTATTGAATACGCTATTTACTATATTATGTAAAGTTAGAAACAGACAGACATTTTCAGACAGAGAATGAAGCATATTGGAAAATTAAGGCAAGCTCCTAACTAGTCAGGCCAATTTTCTGAAACCAGAAACAGCTTTTTTTCTATGGCTACTATAGCCAGGATGGGATGTGACAATAATAGGTGCATATGCTCCAACACAAGGCGATACACGAGAAAATACGGAAACATTTTATGAAAACCTGGAAGAATGCATAGAAGATACGAACTCCCACAAAGAACTGTTTATCTTAGGCGATCTGAATGCAAGAACTGGCAAAAGAGTAAACGACAAAACAGTGGGACAATATGGCGAACAAGTGCTGAACCAAAATGGCGAAAGATTGATAGACACATGTACAAGGTACTCGTTGAAGATACTAAACGGGTTCTATCAACATAAAGAAATTCATAAATATACATGGATACAAAAAATATTGCAACGGAAATCAATCATTGATTACATAATAAACAGAGTACAAAGCTAGAAATCCAGAACGTTCGGGCACAAAGAGGGGCAGAATGCGGGTCAGACCATAATATGGTACGAACACATGTCTACTTCCCATACAGAAATAAAGCTCATATAAAAGAAACTGAACAAATGCCAGTTAGAACAACAGCGTCTACCAAACTAAATATAGAAGGTTTACAAGAAGATTCAACAAGATTCCTATATCGATTACGTCTAAATCTTAAATTAAATAATTTATCGAATGATCTTACAGTAGAGGATATGTATGAACAATTGAAAGAGAAAATATTAGAAGCCGGAAATGAAGCCCTAGGGAAACGTGAAATCGTCAAAAACAGAAGAGATAGTTACTGGTGGAAAGATGAATTACAAAAATTAATAGCAGCAAAGAAACAGCTCTATACAAAATGGCTATCAACGAAGGACGAAGAAGACAAAAAAGCATACCAACGAAGCAATAGAGAAGTCAAGAGAAAGGTAATACAAGCAAAAAATGAAGCTTGGCAAACTAGATGTGAACAAATAGATAACTATCTAGGCAGTACAAAATCTTGAGAAGCTTGGAAAACACTGAAAACGTTACGAACTAATAAACAAAGATTAGCGCGAGATCGAGAAGTACACCTAGTCTTCATAGATCTTCAAAAGGCCTATGACAGTGTGCCATTAAACAAATTATGGCAAGCACTAGAAGAAAGTCATTTAAACAAACACCTCATAAGAGCGGTTAGAGCTATGTATGAGGGAATGTCAGCTCAAGTAAAGATTGGTCTTAATAAAAGCGAATGGATTAAGGTAACCAAGGGTCTAAGACAGGGCTGCTGTGTGTCACAGACACTGTTTAAAATATACGTGGACAAAGCCCTAGCTAGATGGAGAAGGAAATGCGGACAAATGGGTATTCCAATAGGAGACCAAATACTGTACAGTCTACATTTTGCTGACGATCAAGTCATTTTAACAACAGACGAAATGGACGCGCACTACATGCTCAGAAAGTTGAAAGAAGAATATGAAGACTGGGGACTAAAAATAAACCTAGACAAGACTGAATACGTAGTAGTGGGAGGAGAAGCAACAGATATGAAGTTAGGACAAGATACAGTAAAAGCCAGTAGCAGCTATAAATACTTGAGGGTCAAAATTACAAACAAAGGCGACAACTCAAAAGAAATAAGAAGTAGAGTAAATCAAGGAAGAACTGCGATTAGACAGCTAAATAGCGTACTCTGGAACCAAAAAATAACAAAATACACAAAACGCAGAATTTATAAGACAATAGTAGAAAGCATAAGTACGTGGTTCGGAGACATGGAGACATGGGAGATAGGTACACGTAATAGACAAAAATTAAAAGCCATGGAAATTGATTTTTGGAGACGCTGTTGTGGACTTACGCGAATGGACAGAGCAGGGCCGTAGCTACCACCGGGGCAGCCGGGGCAGCGCCCCAGGGCCCCCGAACATAGGGGGCCCCCGAAGATGGAAGAAGTTTTTTTTACGAAATTGTCTTTAAACAGTTTTGAACCAAACTTAGCCTGTTTAAACGTTAAATACAGTTTTATATTAAACTCAATATGACAAGTAAATATGTGTTTTGTCTGTTTTAAATACCTATTCTATCTTAACAGAAAAAAAACACCAAATGGTAACCCTATTAAAAAAGTCTTACTAAATGAAAGTGGTGTAGAGGTAAAGGGGAAGATAACATGGGGGCCCCATAATTATTTGTTGCCCCAGGGCCCCAAGCCTGTAGCTACGGCCCTGGGACAGAGTAAGAAACGACGTAATTCGGGAACAGATGGAGGTAGATATCGACATTATAGAAACCATAGAGGTCAAACATCTTAAATGGTACGGACACGTGCAGAGGATGCCAGAAGAAAGGCGGCCAAAACGTATATGGGACTGGATGCCACCAGAAAGAAAAAAACGAGGCCGTCCCAAAAGAGGATGGAGAAATGAAATTCAAGAAGCCATGCAAAGTAGAAACTTGGAGGAAATATGGCATGATCGGGAGGCGTGGCGACTGGGATGCGAGAGACGACGGCAGCTGTAATCCACTCGCTCAATATATATATAGACAAGATCGGGTTTGAACAATTTTATCAAATTGACGGCCATTATGGCTTAAAACTAATAAAAATTGTAGTAATTAATTAATTTTAAATGTATTTGTGGATTTTTAACATGTAACCTGGTGACAGGAAAATCTAGCATTACTTTTGTTGTGTGATATGCTGCTTTCGCTGTACTGCTTTTGTAAATTTAAAATTTGAAATCTAGTCACATGTTTTGTGAACTACATGTGCCTTTTCGGTTTTGTGCCGCAAGTTGTTAGGTCTTGAGAATGGAATAAATATATTTCGAAACTTGTCGACCTTAGCATCAAGTGGTTTTATTTCAACAAACCATTAATAGCTCTTGTAATCGTTGCCCAAGTACTGAGATTGGTGTTGACTATAACCCCTTTCCCAGTCAAATTCTTCGCCTTGTGTATATATATATATATATATATATATATATATATGTTTTCTGCACAAGTCGAGATCTTTTAGTGATAAATAGTATACAAGTGGAGATCCGTTTGAACAAGTCGAGATCCAAATTGGATCTCGCCTTGTTTCTATGTGTATCTCGTGTTTTTCCAATTAATGCAAGTAAGGGTAGTGCGCCTCTAAATTTTAGTCCGGATCTCATTTTGTCCATTTTTATCAATTTTTATACAGAAATAGTTACACTAAACGCGCTAAAGAGGGAGCTCCACAAGTATACAGTGTTTGACATTTTATGCACAACCTGAGATCCTGCATATTCGGCAACGTCGCCTCGGTAATTAGATCTTACACATATGAGCCAAGCCGAGTATTTCCTAGTAATGGGCAAATACGGGATCTTTTAAAATATATAAGTTGCATTTTATTAATGTTTGTTGTTTCAATTTATTTTTATGGGAGACTTTGAGTAACAACATGTCTACATATACACAAACAAACCAATAGTTTGGTGGAGGTATGTTGATGATGTTTTTGCAATTTGGCCATATAGTATTGATGATATATTTCTTGAACATATTAACAATAAAAAAATATCAAATTCACATTAGAAGCATAACAATACGTTCAATTACTTTTTTCTTATATACTAATGGCGTGAAGAACAAATACTTTTTAAACATCAGCATACCGCAAGAAAACCAACACCAATAGGTTCTTACATTTTAACTCCAATCATCACAAAAACATAAAGACAGATGTTGTAAAAAGTATTTACGATAGAGCCAAGGCTAATTGAACTAATAATGAAATCTTCAAAATAAAGAAAGGATTTATTATAAATGTTTTAAATGATAACGGTTATTCCGAGACTCTTGTTCAGAACATTTTTGATGTACGAAACAATAACAAGCATGTATTTTACATAAGATATATTTTGCTGTAATTGTCACCGTTTTTTTTTTATTTAACTCCATTTTCGTGCAATCTGTCCTGATAATGGACAATAAGCAACAAGTACGTCTATAATTAATCTAATGGCAGCGTAAGCTGCCTACACACATAGTCATGTGGAGCAGGGTTCCATCGAGCCCCCTCCTTTACAAGTTATCTTATTCTATGGTTAATAAATGGACATATTATGTCATTATATTAGTATTAGACTAAGTATTATTGGAAACGTGTCGGTAGTTCTGAGGGTTTAAACAGTTTTAATCTTCTTGGTTCATCATTTTCAGTCATTAAGTTTTGCACTAATTCGTTCGGGTGAGCACTCAGTCAGTCTTTATAATTTTTGCTATAATTTTGTAATTCTTGTTTCACTGTAGGCACACTTAGATCACTTAATATTGTTTTATTAGTCACGTACCACGGCGCGTTAACAATCGTTCGGAGCACTTTATTTTGGAAACGTTCCAGTATTTCCACGTTGGATTTACACGTTGTCCCCCACATTGGCATCCCATATGTCCATATGGGCTTTAGGGCTACTTTATAGACCAGTAGTTTGTTTCCTAGTGACAGCTGGGATTTTCTCCCGATTAACCAATATAGTTTGCTTAGTTTCAATCCCAGTTGCTTTCGTTTGTTGAAAATATGTGTTTTCCAGGTTAATCTTCGGTCTATGTGTAATCCTAAGTATTTTACTGTTTCAGTATGTTTTAACTGTTGACCGTTAAGAGTTACCGATTGACAGTTTCTTCTTTTCATTGTAAATGTGGCATGTTGTGATTTGGTTTCATTTACTTGTATTCTCCATGTTTTAAGCCACTTCTGTATTTTGTTAAGATGGGCTTGTAGATATCTAGTTGCTGATTCAGGTTTAACATGGGAGGCAAGCACAGCTATATCGTCCGCGAAGGTAGCTGTTGTGGTTAGTCTTGACGTTGGTAGGTCGGCTGTGTACAACAGATATAGCAAAGGACCCAGAGCGCTTCCCTGAGGGACTCCGGAGTGAATTGGATATAGTTTTGTGAGTTTGTCTTTATATTTGACGAAAAATTGTCTGTTTGATAAGTAGGATTTCATGATTTCGTAGAAGTGATAAGGTAATAGTTTTTTTAATTTATATTGAAGTCCCTGGTGCCATACCTTGTCGAAGGCCTGAGTTGAGTCTAAAAAAACAGCCGAACAGTATCTGCTACCTTCTAGATCCTTATGAATTTTGTTGATCAATCGATGCACTTGTTCGACTGTTCCATGTTGGTTTCGGAAACCGAATTGGTAGTTAGGAATTGATTGTTGTTCCTCCAAAATTGGTTTTATTCTCAACAAAATCAATTTTTCAAATACTTTCGACAAGACTGGCAGGAGGCTTATGGGTCTGTATGACGTTACTTCACCTGGAGGCTTTCCTGGTTTTGGAACCATAATTATCTGGGCGACTTTCCATATGTTAGGAAAATGTCCTGTTCTTACAATTGCATTGTATATTTGTGTTAGATGATGGATCGCTTTATCCGGTAGTTTCTTAACTATTTCCCCGGTGATTAGATCATACCCAGGAGCTTTTTTGGCGCTGATTTTCTTGTTTATTACTTCCTTTACTTCGTTTGTTGTTAGTGGCTTGAGCGGTAGACTCATTTGGTATGGTGATTTTAGAAAACTAAGAATTTCTTCTTCCTCTTCTGGACACTGGGAAGGATAAGGATTAAAATTACCTTGGTTAGATGTTTCGCATAAGCAGTTGCTTTGTCTTTATTGCTTCGGGCCCAGCTGCCATCTTCGTTTGCGATAGGTGGTATGTGTACGGTTGGTCTCTTTATTTTTCGCACCGCTTTCCATAGTGAATAGTCTGTTTGTTCGGTAGGTGTAAGGTTTTCTAAGTAAACTTGTATGCTTTTGTTATTATGTTGAAACAAGAGTTTCTTTAGTTGTTTCGAGGCTCTGTTCAATTCTCGCTTATCTGCATCTGATCTGGTAATTTGCCAACGCGCTCTAATTCGCCGTTTTTCTGCGATCTTCTCCTTAAGAACAATAGGGCAGTTTTTGTTCTTGTTCTTAGAGTTGTTTTGTAACTCGGGTATAGCCTCTCAAGAAGCTTGCTCTATCAGGTCAGTAGCTTCCATAGCTGCATTTTCTATATCGTACTCAGTTTTTAGAGGCACTTGCAGGTTTATTAGGTATTCCAGTCTGTTTTGGAAGAACTCCCAATCTGTGTTTTTATTGCAGAGTGTGGGTGGTTGTGTTGTTTTTACTATAGCTGAGTATACTGTAATTATAATAGCTGAGTGGTCTGCAGCTAGCTCAAAGCAAGATTTAATTTCGCACTGTCTAGTGTTGATGCCCTTTATTATGCCAAAGTCGATTAAATCTGGGATTTTCCTGCGATCTGTGGGCCAGTATGTAGGTTCGCCAGTAGATATGTAATTTAGATTATTTTTTTGTATAGCAGCTAGTAATCGCCTTCCATCGGTTCTTGTAACACGTGAGCCCCATTGAACATGCTTGGCATTGAAGTCCCCTGCTATGAGAAATTTGTTGCCCAGAGTTTTAAAAAAGTAAGTGTAGTCTTGTTCAGTAATTATGTATTTAGGCGGGCAGTAAATTGCAGAGATTTTAAATGGAGTGGTCTTATCTTCTACTAATACGGTCGTTGCTTGGAGGTGATTTTCCTGGAATTTTTCAAGTTCATGGTGTTTTATGTTGCTTTTTATTATTACTGCAGTTCCGCCATGCGCTGTGCCATCCGGGTGGTTAGTGTTGTAAATATTGTACTTTGGAAACTTAATATAGCTTTTGTTTGTGAAATGCGTTTCAGAGATCAGCAGTACGTCTATGTCATTGTTATCGAGGAATATTTTGACTTTATGTGCGTGTTGGCTTAGTCCATTGGCGTTCCAAGCAGCTATTTTGATCGATTGAGCCATTAAGACATTTTGCTGATTAGCGTGGTGAGGAGATTCATTATAGTACCCATTTGTGTTATCAGATTTTTCATCATGGTTTTAATCTCTTCCATGTAGCTCGTTTGTTGATTATTTTGTACAGTTTGATTTTGTAAGCTGGTGTTTTCTGCCATGCTGTTAATTATTTGGTATGGTTGCGGGTTTACCTTACTGGCGTATGATATTCCAGGTATTACTTCAGATTGGGTGTAGCGTTTTGTAAAGGGTGTTCCAATGTCTTTCCTCAGTCGCGGGTACAGTTTTTCTTGCAGTTGTTTGTGTATAATGCAGCCTCTGTAATTCGCAGGGTGGTTTCCGTTACAGTTTACGCATTGTACTCTGTCGTCTTTCGTTTTACGTGGGCATTCTATTCTATTGTGGAATTGTGTGCATTTTACACATCTCGGGTTGTGTTGGCAGTAGTTTTTCGTATGCCCAAAGCGTTGGCATTTCGTGCATTGCGGTATTGTTCTTTTTGCATGTGGGGCTTCCACTACCACGCTTGTGTGTAGTAATACCTTAGTTTTATAAATTTCTTTATTGTTCTCTTTCTGTTTTAACTCTACTAAGAACATTGGAAGAGGGTTTTTAGTAATTCCATGCTTGATGTTCCAGATACTCGCAACCTCATGTCCCATCTCTTGAAGATTTTGTTTGATTTCGTTGGTGTCGATTGAGTAATGCAGGTTTTTGATTACTACTTTAAAGTTTTTTTCCTGTTTTGGCTTGTAGGTGTGGAATGGTGTGTTTCTTCGAGTGAGTTCTTTAACGATGTTAGAGTACGTTACACTTGTTTTGCTTTGTATTTTAACTTGCTCATTTCCAAGAGCTTTAAGGGTAAAGTTGTCTTTGGCTATCTCATTTAATAGTGTTGTTAATGGATTTATATTTTTGACTTCTGCAATAAAAATAGGCGGTGGTTGCGGTTCCTTGGGAGTAGATTTGTTTTGATCTTCATTGGTTTCTTCGTCATCCATAGCTGCAGTTAACTGATCATATCTATTGCTTGTTGGAGCTCCTAGCCAGTATTGAGCTTTCTTAGCTTGGCCTTGATTTCCATCAGGACTTCTATTGCGTTTATTGGTAGCTGTTTGCCATGCGTAATTTTGTATACTAGGATTTATTTTCTCTACATAATAAGGAGGTTTGTTGACTGGTTGTAGATTATTTATGGGTTGTGAGTACGAAAAAGCGGGCAGCTGTGTTGACTGATTGGGCATTTGATAAATTTGTTGGGACATGTTTGACATAGGTTGGTAAGTTAATTGTTGTTGACTTACTTGACCCGGCAGGCAGTAATTAGATTGGCTAAATGACATTTTCCTTGGTTGTAAATTGAAGAGTTTCTATTGAAAAATGTAAACAGAATATTTAATTTGTAATAAATCACTGACCTCACGGTCAGCGATATCGGTTATCACACGTATCACTTTCGGCACTCTGGTTTGACGACCTTACTTTCCGAAAGCCAAACGCAAACTAATTGTCACCGTTAGATTGTCTTTTGTTTTTGACTTATGACGTTAGCGATACCTTTTTAAATTGAAACCCTAACTTTTTATTATGAATTTGGACAAAGCATGAAATTCTAGGACGCCAAAAAAGTATGATACTGTATTTTGAAATTTTTGAGAACATCGTACCGTCACCACATTCCCTCAATACTAAAATTTGAATTCGTTCTTTTTCACTGAAATATCGCAAAATTATTTATTTTATTAAGAGCACACAACAAAAACAGATAAACTATGAAGAACTGTCATAATTTTAGGGCTAACTCATTGTTTCATACTACTTGATTTTTATTCGATTTTTGTTTTAATATTTAAAGCGATGTTCTCGAAAATTTCAGTATTCCGTGTGAATGCGGAAAAACTATATCGGTGAAACATCAAGGACTTTAGAAATTAGGGTTGAAGAATACCAAAATTTAATTAAGAAATACCAGATTGACTAATCTAAAATAGCAGAACATGCTTGGAACAACAACCACGAAATACATTGGCATAACACAAAAATGTTATTTATAGAATCGATATTAACTAGACGTGAAATTAAAGAAGCTGCGTATATTTTACTAAACAAAGACGAATGCGTGTCCACACATTTAGTTGATTTAAATACTAGTTGCCTATCCATTCTTGAAGAAGTAATCAAGTAGGCGGCTGTCAGTGTCACACTGTTTTATTGGGGAGGTTAGTCGCACTCTGCTAGATTTCCAATAAAATAAGCTAAGCTCTCATAGTTAATTTAACAGTTAATTGTTGTAAATGGAAGTAGATTTGTCTTCTGAAACGTTCATGTTCTGATATTTTTATTTTGTGGTATGGCGAAATATATTAAAAATAGCACGATTACTATTAATATTATGTTATATGTACCTACTAGAGCGCGTTGGCCAGCCTACGTCTGGCCCTGCCAGCGTAAAAAAAGATTAACAATAAAAATGCTTGCTTAACCTGGTAGCCAGCCTACGTCCGGCCCAGTATGCGGGCCCTTCATGCTGCGTGTTGCGGCGCGATCGGCATGTACGATCGGCATGTGCGCGCGCCTGCTTACGGTCTGGACTGCCGGCGGCCGGCACCGGCTCTTATAATATAAGATACAATGGAAAATTTGAATTTCGGATTATTTTTAGTAGATTCAACCATTTTTGGGAACTTTTCAATTGAAATCGAAAGCTTAAAAATGTGCATTGAGGCGTATTTTGTTCCAGAGTGCCTTTTAAAGAGTACACTCGATAACCTTTTTATTACTATACGATTTAAACAAAATTAATAGTTGGCTGTTGGAGATCATCATTGCTATTTGGTAGCAATTTCAAATATTATTTTTTGCTTTTGGTTAAACCGGATGTACATTATGCATTTTTTGGTTATATTTTTAAATTCTTCATCTTTTTCTCTTGTATGTATAGAATTTCAGTGGGATTCTATATAAAGTTTTGCCCAAAATCGCGTCTAAGGATTGGCAATTTTATTCGGTTATACAGACAGCAAGCACCGTCGATCCAATAAATTGCTCAACATGTTCACAGTTTTGTAAAACACACGCCTCTGATTTCTTTCGGAGTTCTTGGTTGGTTTCTTTGCCTTTCTCATGGGATGATAACTGGGCACATCTGATTTTATTTTCTAAATAATCTAGATTAAAATAGAAAAAATCCTAAGATGTGAGATCAGGTGATCTTGGAAGCAATTCCACAGGCCCATTGTTTGCAAGCAAACGGCCATTAACGCATCATTGGGGTATTCCCAAACAATAAAGGCGGAACGGACGCGCAGTGAAATCGTACCGGTAAAATCTCATAAACGGGACGATCTCACCTGATTTTTGCAAAGTGGTAGTATAACATAGTAAAAGAGAAAGTAAGCAACAAAACAAATCGGAAATCTCAGTTATAACAATACGAAATAAATGGACGTGAGTACGTGTAAGTGTATTGCAGCGTAAGCCACGCTGAGAGGCGACCTTATCGAATTTAAAGAATCTGAAGTAACCACATAAAGATGTTTAGGAGATGAAAAAAAAAGAAAAAGGACAGGGAGCTAGATAGCAACACGGTAAAGAAAATTTTTGGAAGGAGAAACAAAATAATCAGGTACCCAGACCAAAATAGACAACCAAACCAGGAAAATGAAGTAAACATGGGCGATTGAGAAGTTGTAAAAATATGATGAAGGAAATTATGGAACAAATATAAAAAATACCTAAAAAAATAAAAAATTAAGAGATGAAATCAGGAAAAAGGAGCTGAGACGGAAAAAATTAAAATTGCAATTAGCAGAGAGGATAGAAAAGTTAGAGGCAGTAATAAACCAGTTCCTAAGCAGAGAAGTAGGAATACAAACAAATGTAAAAAATGTGAACATCATAGGCAAGAGAAAAACAGGGGGAAATAATTAGTATAGAGACGAAATCCTAAGACAAAGAACAACAGGTTATATAAGATAAAAATGATCCCAAGGGAAAGAAGAATACATTGATCATGAAATTACGTTAGTAGAAAGAAACATGCAAGCGTAAATCAGAAAAATAGAAAGAGAAGAGCAAAAGGAAAACAAATCAAAGTAGGATAAAAGAAGATAACAATGAATGGGCCCTATTTGAAGAAATAATAAGAATAATAAGAAACTTATTGGAAGTGAATATTTCTTTACCGGAAACCTTCCATATGAACATTTTTCAAAGTGAAGCTTTCGAGGCTGCTCATAACTAGCATTTCCATTTGGACAAAATAAAAAATAATAGTTATTTATATATTAAGAGCATAATGGCCAGATTATAGACACGGTACATACAACGTTTTATATTAGTTTGGTTATCGAAATGGACAAAAATTAAGAATTCGGTATTTTGGGCACAGGCTGGTGCTGTGGTGCTGTGATTTCTTTGTAGGTTGTTGATATTGCTATATTAGATTGTTGGATTGTTGATATATGTTTTACTGATTACCAATTTTATAGACTTTCGGCCCATAAAAGCCATATTCCGTCGGCTGTCGAGGGCCAGTAAACAAGGTTGTGGATAAAAAATTTAATTAAATGAAGAGCATCCGTGCAAAACCGGCTATATCCATTTTCGTAAAATGTTGGGAAAATAGCAAAAACTTCCCATTTCCTGGCCTTTACAGATTAAAAAAATGCAATTTTATGTATTGTGGGCATTAATGTACTTGATTGATGGGACATATTTTCATTTTCAAATAGGTTTGCTTCAAAATCGGTTAACAAATGTGGAAGAAAACTTTATTTTTCAAAAATAATGACAAAATATATCTATAAACTACAAAATAACGCACATTCTTAGTTCAAAAAATTAAACAGAATAAAAAAGATAACTTACGGCAGGCTCTTCATAATGCCAATCGGATATAGCCAGGTTTGCTGAAAAAACGTGGATTTGGCCGGTTTTGCTCTAAAACCTGCTTTTCAAATGTAATTGTAACATTGATATAGCCGGTTTTGGACAGAATCACTTTAGTTGTCGATAGAGCTGAAGCTAAAGATGCAAAATCGAGAAAAAAAACGAAAACTCGAAAAACAAATGGATATGGCCGGTTTTGCACGGATGACCTTCAAACATAGTATTATGTCTTTAATGAACCGAAACTATGAAAATACAGCTGTACTGTAGTCTACATATTGATATAAGAAAAAGTTCTTACAGCTACTTGTTTTTATAAGTGCTGTATAATACATTAATTTATATCCAGGTCTATTACTTAAAAACATTTAAATGATTTTCAGGCATTCTGTTTTTTATGGGAAATTTTATTTCGAATATGAGTTTCAAAAGACTACAACATAATGAATGGTCGTTCCACTGTTAAAATTGTTACGTGCATAAGCAAAACTTTTCGCAAGCATTCCTCTTTTATGATTGCTTTCTTATCCAAGAGGTATGGCAACCTTGCAGGATCTCATCTTATGCTACGTACATCACCATATACACCTCCGGACCTCTACTTGTATATAATTTATCACGGATCTCATGTTGTTTACATTATATCACGAATGAGTCAAGTGCTGAAATTGTTTCCCCTCTCCGTGGTTAGGGATTAAGTAACGGATTAGGCAATCGTTTGTGGAAAATATACTCAGCAAAGTCGTTCTGTTGTGGTGGATCTCGGGTAGTCCAACATTTATCCCGGATCTCCACTTGATACAAAAACAGATATATATATATATATATATATTTCTAACCTGCAACCCATTCTGCGTCCGTACATTGTAAATTTACATATCTTTCTGCGTCCACCACCTTTCTGCGTCTGTATACGGACGCAGAAAGGTAATCCCCTGCTTTTCAATAGATTGGTAATTGTTAGCTTTGCTGACGTCAGGATTTTTAACATGTAAGAAAGAGAGCTTAGGAATCACTGATGCAGAAAGCAATATTGTATTTGGTTCGGTTGAAAAGAGACATCAACATGGACGCAGAAAGGGTTGCATTATGTATTATAATATTCAAATGTAATTCAGGAAACTAACGTGTGGCGGCGCAATTATCGTTTTGTGTATATCGATACTGTATGTTGGTGGTACCATTCAACGATGATTAGCCGTCCTGTGATTTGGCAACACCGTAAACCATGCTACACTACTGTTCCCAATTTAGTACGAAACAGCATAGCGTTCGTTGAAAACTTCTAAGTGCCGGGCGTGTTTGTATTAGTAGTAGTGTTTTTTATTGTTAAACCGTGATGCAATCCAGAGGACAGAGGCTAGTCCAGTTAGCGTTAACTAAGGCCGTAACTACTCCTGAGCCCGAAAATGGTAAGTAATAGTAATTGTCAGTGATGTTACAATACCTCCGACCTACATAACCTAATTTTTCGGAAACCTTTTAACATTACAGTTTTATATTTTATAAACGTACATTTTTTTAAACGACGCAAATTTATTTAATACAGTTCAATTACCTATATAGATTTGTAGAGTTTCCTATATTTTTAGAACTGGATGAATCGGATGACAGTGTTATATTTTCATCGGACTCGGATGACGACCCCACATATTATCCAGATGTAGACATTGAACGTGAGGTAGGTACTTTAATTATTTTAATTTTCATATAAATTAATAATAATAAAATGTCTATATTCAGATGGAAGCTGAATTAGAATACCCAGCAAGATCGCTTACCCCCCCCCCCCCCCCCGAATGAATTTTTATCAGAAAACCGTAGTTCAGTAATTCAGAATCCGACAGTATCGGTAAGTATTATTTTAGGATTTTACAGTAGTGATGGGAAGTTTTGATACTTTTGCGGACTCGTTCATTCCAATCCCATTCCGCAAGTAGATCGAGTCCTTCGGATTCGATCCTCGGATCGACATCAAAATTGAATGTGCATTTCAGACACCCGGGGTCTCGGTCATTCCGGACCCGGAACGAACAACGCGCGTATCTTTGTTTTGGTGAGTGGTCACGCAGTCGGTAATTCAGTATGTTTATATGTCTCAAACATCAATTGGGCACATACAAAGCCGCCAAAAGCCATAAATCACTGATAACTGATAAAAAAGCATGCAACTTCGGCCGTATCACGTGTCGCCTGTGGACGTCGAGCCTCTAAAACGAACACCATCATCATTTGCTGTTCCCCATCAACACATTGTACTGTATTCTGTATTGAAATGGATTGAATAACGGAATGCCAAAGGAATGAATGTCCGCGAGAATTGACGCCTCGCGACCGTTTCGTTCCTCGGGACGAATTCGGACCGAAACTTGGATTCGATCCAAATCGATCCTGCCCCGGATTCGATCCTTTATATCGAATCCGACCGGATCGACACATCGCTATTTTACAGATCAGATGTTAATGTCAAACTGAAATGTGTAGGTAATATTTACAAGTGGCAAAAAATATTTAATTTCATTAAATTCATTTTTATTTCAAGTAGATAACATGTTGAACAGCCCTCGTATGTGTTGTAAAGTTATTGTAGCGGTAAAAATTATAATGACTCAAAACTGATGTGCCTGAACTAATCTATAAATTGTTACCGTGTACCTATTAGCACATAATTAACGTTTAAAACCATTTTAAAAATTTAAATTTCGTCTAGCAAATTACAGAAAATCGTTTTTATACTTTTTTTTCTCGATAACGGTTGCAGATACGAAAAAACTGCAAGAGAACAAAAAGATTCTAAACAAAACAGAAAACTGAATTTGTATTTTAGAATTTAACAGCGGCGCACCGCAAAAAAGTTCAGGGGGAGAAAAGGAAGCATGACCCCTGAAAAATATCTCCCTGTAGATTCTCACAACCATTTGATATGCTCAATGATGTAAGCCCTGCAGCGTAACCTGTATTCCAAATTTGAGCTAAATATCTCAAAAACTGCAGGAGCTATAAAGGAAAAAGTTAAAAGTTAAAAAAAAATTGACCGGAAGTCGACCTCGGAAAAGAAATCCGATTTCCGGTTTCTATATATTTTTGGAATCTACTTTGCAAGCTGAGTCAAATGATATATATCCCGTCCTCCTAAAATATATCTCCATTTTCTTGCTTCTCAGTTAATAATAACAAGTTAATTATGTTTATATTGCGGTATTAATTGTTTCAGAGTTCTAGTCAGAAAAGAGAGTTATCTTCTGTTAGTGAAGTATCTCCGCTCTATTATGAGGTAGGTACACAAGTTACTTTTCTAACACTTTTACGGGAAAAAATGACTGACCCAAATAAACTTTGAACTGACTTAAATATGTACTATAATTTAAATAATTTTGAAGTGTTCAAAATTCTTATCGAAAACCGATTCTATGGTACGTTGAATGTGTTCTGTAGGTACTTTTGTTTCACACTGTAGTAGGTACATAATTATGTACAGCATACATACCTACTTTCAAATACAGGCAATGTTAATAGTTATTTACTACACAAGTGGGATAACAGCATCATTAATATACGTGTGTGTAAGTTACAAACGAGTGCGTAGCACGAGTTATGTAAGCACACAAGTATATTAATGATGCATTATCAGTATTATCACACAGTCATGTATTGTACAAAATTTTATCTATGACTGCCTAAAATTGAGAAAAGTGCATTAAGAGAAATGTCATCTCTGTCATTTTCAAAAATATTTTAGTAGGCAAATGTCATTATGTGATTCATTTGACACTATTTCAGGTACGTAATGAAGTCATTACGCAACTGAGTTGCGTAATGAAACCATTACATAAGTGAGTGGTGTAATGAGCTTCATTACCTAACTGAAATAGTGTCAAATGAGTGACTTAATGCGTTACTTATCCCACTGGAGTAGATAAAATACATTAATACATTGACAGGATTCCCAGCGACTTGGAAAACCTGGAAAAGTCGGGGAATTCAAAATAGTCAGGGAAATTTGTTCTTTGCGTGTTTGTGGCCCCTTGAAAACTGACCACGAGCTTTGCGCTTAGCCAGTTTCCGTTGCAACAAATACTTGTATGATAGCGCGAAAACATTTTCAGTAATTTGCCTCAATTTCGGGATATTGTATATTAATATCAATTATCTTGTACAATTCTAACAGAATGAAACTTCTTCAGATGAAACTATTCCTCAAAATGTCGAAACTGAAATTGAAACTTTGCCAGGACGTCAAAATTTAGTGTAACATGGTAAAACTTCTCTTCGTAAACCAGATTTTTTTGCGAAAACGATGTGAAAAATTTTGGAAGGCACATTCTGCGCAACCATTCCCAAGAATCTGACGTCATAAAAATAAGTCTTTTGGCACCGAAATCAATTGAGAGAAAACGGCTAATTGCAACACTGCGAAAAAAAGGAAATTTTTTTAAAAAACTCACAATCTTTATTTAAACCTGTTCATACAAGTGCTTTAAAAAATTGCGAAAGTAACTATGTTCCTTGCACATTTTGTTTCGGACTGTACTCAAGAAAGTTATTGTGGAAACACAAAAAGATTTGCCCAGAGAATAAAAACGCAGACACTCGCACAACCCTTGGCGAGGGACAAACCCTTTTATGGCCAAAATTAAATTTTGACTCCGATTTAAAATTAAAAGTATTTCCTCGAATGATGGCTGATCAAGTATCTTTAACAGCAAAAAAAGATTTGCTGATTTGTGCCTTCGGTGCTAGGTTTTTAAAAACTCACAGGGAGCAACACCATATTCACGTATGTTCCAGAAAAATGAGAGAATTGGCAAAGGTGTTGATGGAGGCGCAAAATATAAACCCAAAAATTAACAATCTTTTAAATCTTCTTCAGCCACAGTATTTTGACGTAGTGGTTAATGCTGTAAAAGTGATTGCCAAATACGATAGTCTAAAAGACATATATGGGTCACCTACTTTTGCAACGAACATTAGTAAAAGTTTAAAAGACTGCTGCGATATAGCAATATTAAAAGTTGTTAAAAGAAAATATATTGCTAACAACATATCTGCTGCAGAAGCTGAAGCCAACTTAACGTTGTTTGTGCGTTTGTTAGAAACTACTTGGAAACACGAAATTTCAAGTCAAGCTGGAAACGACCTTAATACAAAAACGTGGAATAAAATAACTCTGATACCTTTAGCAACTGATTTAAAATTATTTAGGCAGTATCTTATTGATACAGGAAATCAAGCTGAACAAAAGCTTAAAGAAAACATGAAAGATATAAAAAAAATAATTTATTACTAGAGACTGTTTTTTGTCGATTACTTCTCTTAAATCGAAAAAGAGTCGGCGAATTGCAACGGATGAAGCTTACTACTTACACGTTGTCAGAAGATAACAAGGCCCAAAATTACGAAGAATTTGTAGAAGCAGTTACACCCACCGAAAAAATATTATTAAAACGTTTTAAGAGAGTCGTAACCAGAGGAAAACGGGGAAGAGGAGTGCCTGTTTTGTTCAGCAAAGATATGCAAGATAATGTGCAGCTTTTAATACAAGCACGACCACACTGTGTACGGCAAATTAATTTATTTTTATTTGCAAATCCAAAATCGGACCAACCCATTACAGGGTACAAAGTGCTACAAAAACATACACGTCTGTGCGGAGCAAAACATCCTGAAGCATTAACTTCTACTAAATTACGTAAACACCTAGCCACTTTATCTTAATTATTTAATATGACTCGTAACGACATAGAGCAACTGGCTACGTTTATGGGACACACTGTAGATGTCCACAATAAGGTGTATCGATTGCCGGACGATGTGTTTCAGACCGCAAAAATTGCCAAACTGTTGATGCTAATGGAAAGCGGGGATGCGGCAAAATACAAAGGGAAGACTTTAGAGGAAATAGACCTTAACATGGATGAAGAAATTCAGGGGAACTCTGACAATGTAACTGATGTTATACAAAACATGCCTTGTAATTCAGGAAGTTCATTAGATATTTGTGATGACGTCTTGGAAGCTCAGAATGCAACAATAGAAGAAGCGAGCATACAACAATCCAACAACGGTAATATGAAGAAGAAACGACAACTTATCCCATGGACAAAAGATCAAAAGAAAGTGGTGTTAGCATTCTTTAAGGAGCACATTAAACGTAAAAAACCACGCAAACGAGGCGAATGTGACAGCTTGATACAACAACACCCGGACCTGTTACAAAATAAACCATGGCTGAAAATTAAAGTATTTATTCAGAACCAATACACAAAAAAATTCTTACACGATGATGATTCAAATTAGTGATGCCACACAGCAAATACAATTTTACATTTTTACATTAATGCATTTTTTTATTAAATATTTAGTATGTTGCAGGTTATCTCGTAAATATCATAAATAGTGGGTGGAATTGTTTTTCAATGGACATGAAGATGGGACGCTATTATTATTATTACTATTATTGCATTAAAACTTAGTTTTTATTATTAGTTGTTACCTTTTATATAATTATATTGCTTACTTTGCTATATTGTTTGATCACTATTGTTTTACTTACTAGTTATTATTATAATACCTACCCCATGTTAAATTTAACCCAACATACCAAAATGTTATACATGCTTGTGTAAACACTTACTCTGTAAACTAATGTAAACAAAGTTAAAATAAAAATAAAACCTGCACTTCTTAAGTTTATTAATTCCAATAAATTGATTAAACTGATTAAATTAATATTATTGGTTCATTGAAACATATAATAGTAATTTATGTATCAAAAACTAAAAGTAAGACTTTAAAAGTACGAACAAGTTGTTTACAGCTGAGGTCTTAGCGAAGACTAGAATTACTTGCGAACCCAACTATGTTCAATATAGAAAGTTTTGGCATAAAACTCACGTTTTAGTTGATTTTGAATAATTTCTAATTTTTTAATGCAAAATTCTCAAAATTGGGGGGGGGCTGCACTACACGAACCCACCTGTGCTCAATATCGCAATTTTTGGCATAAAACTTATGTTTTACTTGAATTTGAATTATTTCTAATTTTTTAATGTAACATTCTCAAAATTGAGGGGGCCGCACTACGCGAACCCAGCTATGCTCAATATCTAAAGGCACTTGCAGAAAACAAAGGTATTTCTAAGTTAATAATTTCTAAAACGGCATTTAGTAACTTTGTTTATTATAACCTTAAGTTTAAAATAAATAAATTAAATTCTATGGTTTATGCAGATTATAATATTGTAATAGTTAATTCACAAGTGTTAAGACGGAAAAAAATAATTAGAAATACAATTTAACAGGGATAAATAATACGTCCTTATCTAACACAACTTTCTGAAATAATTCCAACATTTTAATTACATGTACTAATGATAAAAGAAAAACAATAAACTAATAAACGTATTGTCATGAAATTAAACAGAATGTATTTTGTTAGTAAACACTCTCTCAAAGCTTAAAAATTAAATAAAATGGTTAAATTTCACTATTAACAAGAGGTGCGGTGAATGACGATGTTGGTCGATCTTTGTAAATCGGAACTGACGGAATCTTCTTTAATAGAGATGAAAGTTGAAATGTATTCAGGTGGGAAGGTTGCCTGAATGGTATGTTGTAAATAAAATGTGTTGTTGAAGTTCAAAATCCTATAAAATAGATAGAATTAGCTAAAAATTTAAAATTTTAGGTTAGAAAGTTTTGGTTAAAGACTAGTTAAATTTGTTTGTGGCGATTTGTATCCATACGCTTTAGAATATTCTCTCCAGTATCCTCTGTAAGCATAGATCGTTTACCTGAGGCCTTTCCTTTAATGCTGCCCGTTTCATGGAATCATTGAACGAACCGATGAACGTGCTGGGTAACGATTTCGTAGCAGAAGACATCGTTGAGATACTGATTAAAACAGTATATGGTGGAATACTGCCAACCACCATCGTTATGACGTTCTCCAGATCAAAAATATGCTTCTAGCGTAAACTCATCATGCTAAACGTAAAACATGGTTAACCTAAAATTACAACAAAGGTGGGTAAATCAATATGATTATTCAAATCTGCGTCATTTACCTGATTTTCTTACCTAATAAAGAGGCCGAAACGACGTTTAGTTGTGATGAAAACTTCTTCTTTTGTGTTAGATAAGCATTAATAATCCTAACTTCAACGGTAAACCCAATCGAGAAAAATGTCCATAAAATGATAAATTATAACATTCGCCATGTTCACTATGAACCTTCCATCTCACTCTTTCACAAATTCGACGTGCATTTTGCGAGGCTTATACGCGGCAACGCTGTCAGACGCCGAAAAGTAGGCAACATGGAGAACAATATGCTTTCGGACGCGCAAAGAATAGTGGTATATACGGTTTTTCGATATATACACCGGACGCACATACAATAGTAAGGTATAAAGACGCACAAAGGTAGCACGATGTAAATTTCTTAATAACTACGTAAATAAGCATAATTTCACAATATACATTGTAGTTTCGGACGCAGAAAGGCCCGGCTTATATATAGGCTACAAAATATTTAGATATACATTGACGGACGCAGAAACCTTGCAAAATGTAAAGACGCAGAAAAGATAGTAAGATGTATATATATATATATATATATATATATTCTACCAACAGTCTCTCGGTTTCATACCAGCAAGGCATATAATCCGCATGTAAAATATCGTTTTCCTCCAATAAATACTTTATGAGTTATACCGACAACAGACAGACAGACAGACAGACGGACGGATGTAGGTACGGACAGAGACGAAATCGAGGGACCATGAAACATGATGATCTGAAGAAATCTGAGGTGATTTTTTCGCGATTACAATACTATTTTCGATTCTTAGACGAGGGAAGTAAAAAGGTTAAGACACAGAAGCATGAATCACTTTTACAAAGCCGTATATTTCAGGTTTGTCTAATATAATTAAATGAATTGAAAATAGAATTACTTTATTCAAAGCGTTGAATATCTTGCAATCAACGCCTTCTAAAACCTAAGTGTATGAAGAATAGCATTCAAAGAATGGTATACAATAGAGTGTGTGCAAATGCATACGAGATGGTATTTTTGCATTCTAAATAATATATTTTATTGTTCATTGAAATGTTAAACAGTTTATTGTTCATTGAGGCAATAATTTTGAATCAATAATAATTACTAAAAACTGCTAAATCGAAATCAGTGTTTAACATGATCGCGTCCTCGAATGTTAAGCTACATTTAACATGCATGTTAAATGAGTGGATGCATGTTAAATGTATCTTAACATTCGAGGACGCAATCATGTTAAACACTGATTTCGATTTAGCAGTTTTTAGTAATTATTATTGATTCAAAATTATTGCCTCAATGAACAATAAACTAATGAACGCATTTCGAGGGTTAACCGTCTTAACATTTCTTACATAAATGACCACTCTCGCTTCGCTGCGCTCGCTCGAGTAAAGATATGCTCGACTGTTAAGACTGGGTTACCCCCTAAATACGTTAATTTCTATTACAGAGCTGTTGCTAGAGGGGGCTAGCCAGGGGTGAGCCCAGTTAAAAACAGTTTGCGCCTTGGTAATAAAGATCAGACTTATGTAAAACATGATCGCCGCTGATCCGGAACTTAAGGTTCTTAAGGTAATACTTTAATAAAACTAACAAAAAAGAACACTCATTTAGTTGACAAGATGTTGCAAAAACTGTCGGAGTAAAATCGATTATGTTGGAATTTGACTTTAGATTTGCCCTTGTTTTCATGAAAAAGTTGCTGGGAATTTTAAAATCAGCTGATTTTTCTTTACCAGTCCAGACAACTAGTTTAGAAGGTGACAGGACTATCACAAAATCAGTAAAAAATTCAGGCCGTTTGAACCTCATAGGATTATCAAAATTTAGCACATGGAACGAGCCAATTTTTAGATTATGTAAAAATAGCAAAGACTTCACGAAAAGAGATTCCAAGTTAGGTTCTACTATGAAGAACTATTTGATAATAGGAAAACTTCTAAATCCAGTACAAATAACAATCAACCAGTTGTTTTTTCTGACGCGTTAGATATTGTACTGTGTTAAATGTGAGGTTCTCCAACAACGACGAGCTGATGAAAGCAATAAGTAGCGTTGCAGGGTGTGATCAAGAAAAATTGAAATATATGGAAAAATTATGTAGGTAAGAGCTGTAACTATAGGACATTCAGTAAACACAAAAACATTAATTTTTTTTAAGTTTACATATGCATACAATTTTCGTACTAGGAATTCTGTATTTTGTTTTGTAAAGGTTTCCACACTTGCACAAAGGCGGCTTTAAATTTCAAAATGACAATTAATAAATCTCATTATTTCATTGTCAAAGTACTACATATTATTCTGGAATTTCTCGCCGGAACTTCTTAAAATGTAATCAAAATACCTATTAATAAACGCTACATCAATTTTATATGTTTAACATCCTTAAGAGTAGTTATTTATAACATTTAAGACAGATTTTAATTTTTTTACAATACAGCTGTTTTTGCGAATTGTTGATTAATACAGAAAAACAAAGTAAAAAACCTATAGTAGTTTTATTTTATTTTTTCTTCTAGGTATTTAGGAAGAATTCAGCTATTCGGTAATTTTTTTAATTTTCAATAAGTTACAATTTTTTAAAAATAATTAGGACTAGCCAATTACACATATTAAAAACATATATATTTAAAAGTTTACGTTTTGCTAAAACTAATTAGCTCTATCAGAACATGTTAAAAGAATAATAAAGACAAAGTTTACATTTGGACATATCTGAAAATAGAACATGTGTTGTTTAGATATGTGAATCAATAACACTTCACTTAACTTGGTTACCTGTTAATAATATTTATTATATACCAAAAAAAAATTCTTGTGGTAAAAGACCAATGGCTCTAATCCACCCACTCGCCAACCCGCAGTTGGATAGCGTGGAGTTTTAAATCCTAACCCCCCCCCCCCCCTTACACACACATACAAGGAATCTGGTGGAGGCAAACATTCGCTCATAAAACACAGAGTTAAATATAGCAACCCTTAATTAGTGATGCAACCGAAAAAAAAACCGTTCGTTTTTTTTTAAAAAAACCTGTTTTTTTTGTAAAAAAACCAAGCGGTCTGGTTTTTTTTAAAAATACGTTTTTTTCAGAATTAAAGTGTAGTGAATAACAACAAGTAATTTGTTTGGAAAAACAAAAAACAGATATTTTTAAATAAAAATAATACATTTCGTGGGTAAAGTGAATTATAGAATTTATAATAACAAAAAAAAGCAAATATTTCTAAAGAAAATAAGAAAAATAGCCAAAGTGGATATACAGGGTGTTTGGGAAGTCGACGGAAAAATTTCTAGGGGGAATCCTTGGCCCTAAATATGATTATTTAACTCAACTTACCTATATACAAAATTGCTTAGTTTAGCCGCTAGAGGGGTTTAAAGAAGATTAGCTTTTTTAATTTTTTCAAATAAGTCGAAAAATCTTTGATGGATTTTATTCATTTTTTGGCCATGCGTTTTTACCAGTAAACTTAAGCTTTTTTTGGAATAAACCCTAATTTCGAAAATTACAGGGTGTTTAAAAACTATCACAATTAATTATCCATCCATATTTTTTTAACCCCCTGTATAATCACTACCAATGTAGATGTGGATAGCTACTTTGATTTATAAGCTATTTCCTCTTTCAAAAAATATTAGGTGGTTAAACAGTTTAGCCACAAAAATATTTTCTAAATCCCTACAAGCCTGAATCAGTAATTTTAACTTAACACTAGGCTTGTAGGGATTTAGAAAATATTTTTTGTGGCTAAACCGTTTACCCAACTAAAATTTTTTAAGAGAGTGAATAGCTTCTAAATTAAAGTAACTATTCAGGAGAAAAATTGGTCGTGATTATACAGGGGGTTAAAACAAAAGCTAGTCACTTTAAATAATTGGGGACCTGAGTTCGAAGGAATAATGGGTAATAATGCGGTTGTCTAATGCGTGATGCTCACCACATCACCACGTGTCATGAATTTGACACGCGACAGCCAGGTGTGAGAGCGAGGATATGAAAGCTCTGACCTTCCGCCTTGCAGGCCAAGCTCCTTCATGGGGTGTTAGTGCCTCACATTATTATTATTAATAATCTTTAAAGCCCTCTAGCGGCTAAACTAAGCAACTTTGTATATAGGTAAGCTGAGTTAAATCATCATATCTTGGGCCAAGGATTTACCCCTAGAAATTTTTCCGTCGACTTCCCTAACACCCTGTAGAAATTATAATAATGCAGAAATTACTCGCTAACAGACATGGCTGACTCCTCAACTAAGTCGGAGTCAGTATCCATGCAGTTTACGCCGCCCATGTCACTGTTTGATGACTCTGATGAATCGTTAGGTAACGTAACTTGATTCGTCGATCAGGTCGAAAGTTTCAGAGCTGGGTCCAGCTTAAAGCAACTTCCAATAGTAGGGGTGGGGCGGGGGTGCTCTCATAGACGCATGCATACGCTTCGCTGTTCTGTGAGTAATACGTAATACGAGTAGGCAGTAGGTATAAAATGTTACTATTATTTATTAAACATTTGTCTAGTCTGTGCTGTAGTTTTCTTGAACTTTAAAGAGCATGTAAAACCAAAATAAGTTTAAACTTTGTCGTTTGCTTACATGCCGCCAACCATACCTACCAAAACGTGCCGCCAATTACAAAAATGAATAAAAAACAAAAAAAAAAACAAAAAAAACCGTTTTTTTCTGTTTTTTTTCTAGGTTTTTTATTGGATTTAAAAAAAACGCGTTTTTTACATCACTACCCTTAATGTAAGAACATTACTGGGAGACGAGAAACTAGTAGAACTCGAAATGGAACTGGAAAAGCTGAAATGGGACATAATTGGAATCGCAGAAGCTAGGAGACGAGGGAAAGTAAGTAGTAAGCTACCGTCAGGAAACATTCTATATCGTAAAGGGAGAGAAGACCCAAGTTCAGACGGCATAAGATTTTTAATTAACAAAAAGTACTGTGAAAGAGTCACAAAATACGAAGCATATTCAGAAAGAGTAGCACTGATAGTAATTACACTTCACAAAAATAAAAAATAGTTCTGGTGTATACGCCAACGTCTCCCCACGACCACGAAGTTGGAAGCATTCTATGAAGAAATAACAAAAGCACTGAACTCGGAAAAAGCAGATTATACTCTAGTAATAGGTGAGTTCAACGCAAGTTAGGAATGAAAAAGAAAAAAAAACGAGGATGAAATGGAAAACTTCGGATATGGCAGAAGAAATAATAGGGGGGAAAGATTGATGAACTATTTAGAAGCTCAAAATCTATTCACAATTAACTCATTTTTCAAGAAAAAAGAACAAAGAAAATAGACGTGGTGTTCTCCAGACAGCGTAACAAAAAATGAAATTGACTTTATACTAACGAAAGAAAAACAAGTATTAAAGATGTGGCATTAATAAACAAAATATCGATCGGCAGCGATCACAGAATGTTTCGGGCAACAATGGAAGTATCTGGAGCTACCCTAAGAAATAAAAACCCAATCAAGAAAAACAAATAAAAATAGACGAAGCTCTACTTAATGAAATGAGAGAAACTTATAAAACCAAGTTAGGTCAAATAGAAGGAAATGTAGAACAAATGACCGTAGACAAAATAGACACTCATATTACTACAATACTACAAACAGCATTAGAGGTAACAGCATTACAGAATAATAAAACGGTAACTACAAATAAAAAATCTAAAAAATGATGAAACGAAGGTCAGCGCGAAACAGGGGAATATAGAAAACTAAATAAAAATATAAGGAAACAGATAAAAGAATAAAGAAAAGAAGAACAAGAAAAATGCATAGAACAAGTGATATAGAACAACAAAAGCTTAAAAAGTTAAACAGCACCCTGGGAAACAGAAGACAGTCATCAATTTGAAGGATAACCAGGGAAACATAATGAATGACAAGAAAGTAATGATTGATATACCTATGCAAAGCCTATTATGAAGATCTAAACACAACCAAAAACGGACCCAACAGCCACTTCTAAAGAAAACTTGAGCAGGGCAATAACAAATGTTAATTCAGAAGGGATTCCAGAAATAACAGAAGACGAAATAGAAGGTGTCATTAATAACATAAAAATACATAAAGCAGTAGGCGAAGATCAAATTATTCCAGAACTTCTGTAGGAAAAAGGGGATTACGTACTTACTACAAAGTTTTAATGAGCCCATTGAACAGATGCCTAGGTGAAGGTTTAATTCCCACACGCTGGAATAATGCAAATGCTATTCTAATACACAAAAAGAGGATCCCGCTAATTTAAATAATCACAGGCCCATAGCCTTGCTCTTCCAGTTATATAAAATGTATACTAAGACTAAGACCGTAGAGCAAGCTGGTTTTAGGAATCTCTTGTCAATGAATACCACCTGCGACTACATCTTTTATAGATTATGAAAAAGCATTTGATAGTATACAACAATGGGCAATAAAAAAAGAACTGATGAACAGTAGATTGGATTCAAGATATAAAATAGCAATAGAAAATATCTGGACGAGGACCTAAAAACTGAGAAAATAAATATTCTAAAAGGAGTATGGCAATGAGATCCAATCTCACCTAAACTTTTTACGCTTGCCCTAGAAGATCTATCTGAGAAATTAAATTGGGAAGATCAAGGTATTTCAATCAACGGCACAAGCATCATCTTAAATTCGCGGATGATATCCTCCTTATAACAGAAGACTTTGAAGACCTGCGTGCTCAAGGAACTACACGAAGCTTTGGAGAATAAAGAACTGAAAATTAATATGACTAAGACAAAACTCATGGCCAACGCAGTTAATCAAGAAATCGTCAGAATAGGAATAACACCTATAGATTATGTAGATGAATACATTTATTTAGGCCAAGTAGTGAAAATCGACAAAACGAAAACTGCGGAAGTAAGCCGAAGAGTCAAGACTCGGTTGGGTATCGCTTAGCAAATTATCATATGCCCTTAAAAACCGTAAGATCTCACTGCAGCTCAGAACGAAAGTATACAATCATGTATCTTACCTGTTCTAACATATGGTGCTCAAACTTGGACCTTTAGTAAAAGAAACCTAGACAAACTTCGTAAATGTCAAAGATGCATGGAACGTCAAATGCTGGGAATAACATTAAAAGACAAAAAAAGAAACATTTGGATTAGAAGTAGGACGAAAGAGTCGTTGATGTGGCAGAACAGGCCGCCAGAAATGAAAATTCACGTGACATAATGAGCGATACCCAGACAATAAATGGAACACGGAAATCATGAATTGGCGCTCTTTTATATAGGAACGCGAGGTAGAGGAAGACCGCAAATGAGATGGGCGGATGATATTAAAAGACACGCAGGACTGATGTGCAGAAGGGTGACCAGGGACAGGAACAGATGGCGCCAATTGGGGAAGCCTATAGAGTCCCTACATTGGAATGATGATAACAGTGCAGAAAACCCTGAAAATGTTATACCGATTGAATATATATATCTTGTACCAACAGCTGCATTGGCACTGAATAGCAATGTACTGAATGATGCTGATAAAAACAATTTCGTGTAAAATGTTTAAATTTTTATGTAGCTGTTCATAAAATTTTCAAGCTTTTAATTCAAAAGAAGTACAAGTGCTAAAATGGTTTTCCTTTTTAAATCCATCCCACATTCAAAATACTGAGACACTTGCAGAAATGGCGGTGAAATTTTCAATTTGAATTTGAACTACTCTCGATAAAGAATTTCGTCTTTTAAAAAATGTCGACTTTGTGGACCTACAGAGAAAACACGCCCCGTTCTGTTTTATTCACAGTACTGCATGTGTAGAAAAAAGTTTTTCTACGACCACTACTAAAAGTAGACCTTTTATCACTAGCTTGTTTCACTAAAAATTACGTTTTATAAATCAGCGTGTTAAAAGTGAAATCAGCTGTTTACTTTTAGCACATGTGCTAAAAGTAAACAGCGGGTGTTGAATTTAGAATTTTAAACAGGAAGTGAGGTTATAAAGTTATTCTAGTTACTTCTTTCGTTCGAGGTAAAGTGTTTTTTAAATAATTAAAGCATCATGTAATGAATAAAGTAAAATGTGTACCACTATAATTACCTTTGCTAACTAACTTTGACAGCTACCGACTGCAGAAACATCACCTGCGTTGTCACGGCCATCTCTTTACTATGACATAACTTATGCATATAGGTATGTAAGTATTATCACAGGTGGCTAGCGACACCGATTCCACTTTGGCTTCGGGACTTCCGCATGCGCAAAACGTCGGGCGGCGGCGGTTGTTTACGTGACATCACATAATTACATAAGTAAAAGCGATCTGTGTCGCATACAAGTAAAAGCGATCTGTGTCGTTGTATATGTGTATATTATATTTTAAGCGTAACGTTTTCTGTTTTTCGTGAGTGGGTACTGCGGAGTGACTAAAATTTGTTCAGAAATGGATAAAACACTCACTCTACATTGTAATATTTGTAAAAGAGATTTCAGTAAGCGTTGCAATTTAAGAGAACATATCAAGAAGTTTCTTCCAGGTAAGACCTGGAGACGTCTCATTAATACACTGCTAACAAACGTAATGTTGTAGGTAAACTGGAAGAGCTAGCACCCAAAAAAACTGTGAAATGTGCTGCAATATGTAATGCATGCAACAAAACATTTGTTAAATATTCCAACCTAATACAACATGTAAAAAGTTTCATAAAGGTAAAATATTTCTGGTCTACTTTAAAACTTCTATTACTCACACCTTATCATCGTTGTTATTGCATATAGATTTTTTTTTTTAAATAAAAGTTGTGTGGTTATGACTGAATTTTGTTAAAATGCTATCAAAAGTACAGTAGCGTGCAGATTTCAGGAGGTACAAAAATATATTTTTTAAACGGGATACCCTGTATATTATTAAATTTTTGGAATGATCTTTTTTTCTGATGTCAAAAATATACCATATGTTACCCCTACCTTATACAGTTTTTGAGTTATTAAACGTCGAATATCTTCGTTAAACTACAAGGGCCGTTTTTTTCAACCTCCGATAGACCATAACAAAAAGACAAGTGCATATAAAACAATGATTTTAGTACCTACTAAAAGTTATCTACACTTATGGTTACTTTTCGACATAATCACCTTGGTGATTGATGCATTATTTTGTCGTACCTGTGGACAAGCTTTCCAATACCCTCTGCATAAAATGTTGCCGCCAATGAATTAAAATGAGTCTTGACGTTGTTTGGAAGCTCCTCGATATTTTGGAAGCGCTGTCCTCCTAGCCACTTCTTCGGTTCAGGGAAAACATGCAAGTCAAGTCACTTGGCGCTAGGTGGGAATTTATGCCGTGTGATCGAAAATATCCCCTTGAAATTGCTCAAGGAACCGGTGGGTTACAGCAACACTGAACGCGCGTCCCTCCGGCTCCTTGAGCAATATGGGATATTTTCGATCACCCGGCATACAGTCCCGACCTAGCGCCGAGTGACTTCCATGTTTTCCAAAAACTGAAGAAGTGACTAGGAGGGCAGCGCTTCCAAAATAACGAGAAGCTTCAAGACAACGTCAAGATGCAATTTAATTCATTGGCGGCAACATTTTATGCAGAGGGTATTGGAAAGCTTGTCCACAGGTACGACAAAGGTCTCAATCTCCACGGTGATTATGCCGAAAAGTAACCATAAGTGTACATAATTTTTAGTAATAAAACCATTGTTCTATATGCACTTGTCTTTTTGTTATGGCTCATCGGAGGTTGAAAAAAAACGGCCCTCGCAGTTACTGTAAATATGGAAAAGTTAACATTATTAAAGTAAGCTATGAAAATGACAACTATTATGTTTGATAAGTGACATTTTGAAATGAAATAATCAAAATGGTTTACAGTGAGGAAGAAAGAGTCCAAATATTTACTTGTTATATGTATACAAAATAATATATTTGACGTTTAATAAATTAAATGCGGTATAAGGTAGCAGTAACATATGGTATATTTTTGAAATCAGGAAAAAAATATTATTCCAAAAATTTAATAATATACAGGGTATCCCATTAAAAAAAATATTTTTTATTTGTATCCTCTGAAATCTACACTTTTGATAGTATTTTAACAAAATTCAGTCATAACCACAGAACTTTTATTTAATTTTTTTTCTATGGCAGGGATGGCCAACTGAAAGCAACTCGAGGGCCACTTGAAAAAAATGAAGATGGTGGCGGGCCAGAGAAAAAAAGCGCCGCAGGCGATTTTTTTTTCAAAAATGGGCGTGGCTAATTTAAACGCGTTTTAAGAGCATGTGACAATTTTAACTATTAAAATAGTTTCAAGAAAATTTTTCAGTTTTTACATAATACAATAAAATTTTTTCTACTTTCCAGTTTTCGAAAAAGGAAAACAAATACGTAAATGCAAACTGTCTGATCAAACACCCAACTTGTATTTTAATAAAAATCTGTAAATATTTTACCTTCATAGCTTAACCTAAAATTACGATCGGTTTGAACAGAAAAAACCATTTTATTCTTGGATATTATAATAGTTAATTCAAAAACAGAAACATAAAATCATTTTTGGTTAATAAAAAATTATAAAAACTTAATGAGACACTTGTGGATGTGCACTCGATGCAGCTAGGGCAGCGAAATCAACGTCGATTTCAGATGACGAAACACGAAGAAGGCGAGATAAATTTTCATCCGTAAGCCTATTTCTTTCCTTGGACTTAATGTGCTTCATGTTGGAAAATGTGCTTTCACACACGTAGGTGCTCCCGAACATGGAACAAATTTTTAGGGAAAAATCATGTAAAAGAGGGTACTTCTCAACAGATAAAAGTTTCCAAAATTCTACACCTCTGTCGTTACTTCCTGAAAAACTTGGATCTGTCTGCAATTCACACAATTCCAGTTGCAGAGATGGGTCTTGTTCTTCAATATTTGCTGCCAACGGATTGTTAAACAAATCAAATTTAGGTCTTAGCAGTCCAAAATCAACAAATCTTCTGTCAAACTCTGAAATTAACGTGTCTATGTGGGGTACATATTCACTGAAATCAAAAACTTCCATTTCTTCGCTTAACGACTTGCAACTCGGAAAATGAGTGAAATCGTTTTTTATTAAGAAATTTCTAAGTATTTGTAACTTTTTGCAAAATCCGTCGACAAATCCAACAAGCTGTGCTATTGTCTGCTTTCGTCCTTGTAGTTGCAGGTTGAGTTTGTTCAGATGCTGAGTAATATCAGTTAAAAATGCTAATGAGCAGAGAAATTTTTCGTCACTCATCTGATCTTCAAATTCTTTGGTGTCAGTTTTAATTTGTGTTCTTAGGAATTCTACAATATAATTTCTCAAACCAAAAAATCTTTCAAGACATTTTCCACGACTCAACCAGCGCACTTCTGTATGTAACAATAGATCTCCATACATTGCATCAACTTCTTCCAAATATGCAATAAAATTACGGTGATTCAAACTGCGATTGCCTCCTCTAATGAGGTTAGTGATCTTAGTTACAGTTGCCATAATATCTTCGAGGTTTAAAATTTTACCACACAACGATTCTTGATGAATAATGCAATGGATTGCTGGAACTTCAATTCCATCTTTCCTGAGTAATCCTACCAAGCCAATGTTTTTCCCAGTCATACTTTTTGCGCCATCTGTAGTAACAGATGACATTTTTTCAAAACCTCCAAATTTTTCTATCGCATTTTTAACGGCATTAAATACGTCGCTACCTTTGGTAGTTCCGTGCAAAGAGCAAACTTCTAATAGTTCCTCGTATATTTCAAATTTATGTGTAACAACTCTTACGAATATTAACAGTTGACTCACATCTGTAACGTCTGTGCTTTCATCCAGTGCGATTGAAAAATATGTGCAATTTTGCATTACATCCTGCAGTTTTCGACGAATCTCACCATCAATGTCACCAATACGGCGGGTTACGGTTTGTCGGGAAAGCGATACTTTTTCAAATTCATTTGCAATCCGATTTTCATTAAGCGCTTTAGCCATCTTCACAGCGCAATTTTTTACAAACTCTCCATCACTTAAAGGTTTTTTACCTTTTGCAATTTCATTGCAAACAACATAAGAAGCCAGGAGGGATGACTGCTGAAAGGTTGTGAGTTTAGTTATCATATTTCGTTGCACTTGCATTTTTTTCTTCAGGTTAGCTACTATAGTTTCTCTAGCCACACCAGTATACGTGTCGTATTTAGTTTTATGGTTAGTCATGTAATGCCGTCTTAGATTGTATTCTTTCATTACGGCAATCACGTTCAAACACACTAAACACTGAGGTTTCCCTTGCATATTGAGAACAAATAAGTAATTGTTTTCCCAAGCATTGTTAAAAATTCTGTTCTCGTTGTCCACTATCCTTTTCTTATCGGTTTTGGAACCCATTTTATTGTTAATTTCACAGCACTTGCCTACGCCTGCAATTACGACAATATCGACACAAGTTAGGTTAGGAGGAAACAGATTCTCCTGCGCACACTCCACTACGTACGGACAAGCCGTGAACGGTGCTCCTGCGCGTTCGCGTTTGAACCGTCACGCAGTGTTGCCATATGCATGATAATTATCAGAATCTACGATAATTTGAAAAGCAAATTGATAATTATTGATTCTATTATATATTATTGCATTATACTATTATACGGCAATGTACTTTTTTATCTTCATTTTTTTCTAATTTGGAAATAATAGGTACATTTTTTACAATTTGGACAAGGAGATCGCGGGCCGATTGCAAGGGCCTGACGGGCCGGATGCGGCCCGCGGGCCGCCAGTTGGCCATCCCTGTTCTATGGAATAAATAAATACCTATGTGTTTCCACAGGCTGTATTGCACATGGCATACCGATAGAGCCTGGCCTAATAATTTAAGTAAAGTGAATTCTAATGAAAAACCGGGATGGAAACATAACATCTATAAATTTGATATTATAGTGTTTTTTACAGGAAGTCGTATACAAACAGCTTCGGACATTACTTCAAGAGACAGACAATTACGCATTTACTGCAATGATAAACAAATTTATTTACTAGCAACGTGATATTGTACATTTTCGTCATAGAAACAAAATATGAAAAGCTACTCATAACTCCCAAGGGACCTGTCAAATTTGTTCTCCCTCAAACTCTTGGTAACCATGCAACTATAGGCCATGTCTTAGCAACCATACATTGAGGCAACCCTTGATGTTACTTAAATATTCTAATTTTAAATGTCATTATGACATTTTGAAATTTCATACTATTATTACTAATATGCTAGTAAATAAAATATTGTATGCACCACGGGATATATTCATGTTTTTTACCCTCGGTTGACTTACAGACCTCGGGCCAGAGGCCCTCGGTGTGTAACACATGTCAACCTCAGGGAAAAAAACATATTCATATCTCCCTTAATGCATAAATATCTATTTTGACCAACCTATTGAGTGATACACATACTAGCGAGTTTGGCCACTATTTTCAAGAACACTACGTAAAAAATGTGGAAGCGTGGGCTTATTGCTATCGTATCAATTCCGAATTAACACTAATATGCACATAGAAAATATGCATCGAAGTATCAAATATATTTATTTAAACGGGAAAGTGAACAAACTGCTCGATAAAGCTGTACATGTTTTAATGAAATTTGTACGGGACAAGCTTTTTAGTCGCCTAATAGTGTTAAATAAAGAAAAAATTTCTGCTATACTAAAGGAATTAAGAACGAGACACAAAACAAGTACTGCTCTAGATATAAAGCCCGTTGTAAGAAATGAAATATAGCCCAGTGCATGTATCCGCAAAATAGATGTAACCTCGGAAAAAATCCTAGAGAGCTGAAATTTGGTTTACACCTACCTTTCGTCGTTCCAAATAAGGGTTGAGAAGTCCCCAACGATCCCTTGTACGCATAACTTTTTACAGTGCTCAGAAGGTAGATTTTTGGGTTTTTCAACTATATCTTCGTTACTATCGACTGCAATAACAAAAGAAAGGCAACAAAATTCTTTCTAAAAAAGGTTATCTATAGTTTTTACATGCAAGCAAGAGTTTTCACGGAAACTGTCATAATGCGCATCCTGCGCATAGGTGGTACTACAATGGCAAGAAAAATTGGTCAAAATTTAACATCAAATATTCACGCTCTGATAAGAGTACTTCGACTGCTGATAGTCAACAGTAACATTAAAGTTTCCAGTACTAGGTACTGTCGCTATTGATCTATTATTGTTATTTCAAAGGATCAGTATTATGAAAAGATCCAACGACGAGCTTTGTGATTATCTCCAATACGAATTGGTTCCGTATCCTATGTCACTATTCCACGAAGTGGGAATGCGCAAGATCAAAAAGTCATCGTTCGTTAACAGCTTTAAACCATCAGAACTTTCATCTGATCTGGCAAATGCCACTTATGTCATTGATGGAGGATTTCTATTGCATCGCGCTGTGTGGCATCAAAATGACACTTTCGATCATATTTGTACAATATATATTAACTATGTCCATATAAATCTTGGTGAAAACACGGTGATTGTTTTTGATGGGTATAACTAACAACAGCAAAAACAATGTGAAAGCTATTGCACAACTTCGCCGATCTTCAAAAACGTCATCTGCTGACGTATATAAATATAACAGTCAGCCAGGAAACGTTTCTTTCTAACAGCAACAACAAATGCAAATTGATTTCGATGCTGTCAGAGAAATTCAAAGCCAGAAATTTCCTCGTTGAACCAGCTGAGGGTGATGCTGACGTTCTCATTATTGAAACAGCACTGAAACATTAATTTACATATACAATCGTTGTTGTTGCAGAATATATTGATCTTTTGGTTATTTTAACGGCTCGAATACCTGTTGAGAAAGATTTTTTTTAAACCAGGCAAAAAAGCAGTCCAGCAAAAAACGTTCTCTTGCCGAAGTTTCGATCAATATGAAAAGAGCAAGGACCATATTTTATTTTTACATGCTTTCTCTGGTTGTGATACATCTGCTCTTTTCCTAAAGGGAAAAACAGGAGCTCTGAAATTATTCTCCTTAGCATAGAATTTCGTCTTAGACCGCGTAGTATTTGTATATGAACACCCAGCATTCTCTGGCTTAATGTGCCTTGCACCTTGTGAAGTCGAGCAAAAACCCGCGCGATGGCCATGCTCTCTGGTGGCTCGTGTTGTTTGAGTATCTTGAGAACGAGAATACTTAGGCAGATTTGGCCGTTTTGCTGTTTGTGCATCCATATTCACTAGTGAAGGGGCACATTAAGCCAGAAAATTCTGGGTGTTCATATACAAATACTACGCGGTCTAAGACGAAATTCTATGCTAAGGAGAATAATTCGAGTAACCGCGAAAGCCTCAAACAGTACATAGCTCTGAAATTATTACAAAAAAGACAAAATGTTGCTCAAGTTTTCAATAAAAGTGATGCTTCCCACAAATCAATTATTGCTCATAATGGATTACTATTTTTTTGGGCATATATGGCCCTCCAGTTAAAGAAGATTCTATAAACAACTATCGTTATTTGTGCTTCGCTAAATCCGTAGGTAAAGACAAATCTGCAAGGTTAAGGGCCGGTTGCAGAAAGCAATGTTAAGTCTGGTGTTAGCTAACGTCGCGTCAAAGTGAACAAAATCGCATCAAATTTTGTTTACTAATGTATTAGTTACCATAAAGATTTGAGATTTGATTCGTTTTTGTTCACTTTGACGTGGCGTTAGCTAACACCAGACTTAACATTGCTTTCTGCAACCGGCCCTAAGCCTATTACCACCTACAGCCAAAGCAGCTGAAGGACATCTCTACCGAGTCTACTATCAAGTACAGACTTGGTTGGATAATAAATTCAATCCCTAAGATTGGGGATGGATATTGAGGAACAACTTATTGCAAGCAAAAAAACATCAGCACCTCCTGCTCCGGACTGTCTTCTAAAAATGATTTTTTGTATTTGCATGAAAGGCTGCAGACCATTGTGTGGCTGTCGAAAGTTGGGACTCGTCTGCACACCAATTTGCTGTCATTGTCACGGACAATCTTATTTGAACGCTGCACCAGTGGAGGATTCGCAGATGACCGAAATCGAAAGCGACCAGAACATTGACGATCCAGAAATCGATTCTATGTATGGCTTTGAGCAAGGGTTTTGCTCCCATTAATTGAACAGAAAAATGAGGAAAATGAAGGGGGGAAAATAACAGAAATAGAAGAAGTGGAAGAAGAGGAAAAGGAAGAAGAGGACGAAGAAGAGAAGGAAGAAGAGAAACAAGTGAGAAAGGGATAATTTTTTAATTGTATAAGAATTAATACCAAAATTTTTTTAAATAAATTGAAGGGTTTTTTCAATCGAATTTTCTGAACTTTTACTTGTGAAGATTTATTTAATATGTTTTTGTTTCATGAAGAATGACTCACATTTTGTGTATTTTCTAACTTTAAAACACTGAAATATGGAGCAGAACAATAATATTTCCTAAACTCATGACCTTCCTACCGAATTTCCGTGAAAAATGTTGTTTGTATGTAAAAACTATAGATAAGCTTTGTAGAGAATTTTCTTACCTTTCTTTTGTTATTGCGCCTTCGTAGTCGTAAAGTCGATAGGAACGAAGATATCGACCTTCTGAGCACTGTAAAAAGTTATGCGTACAACGGATCGTTGGGGACTTCTCAACCCTTATTTGCAACGACGAAAGGTAAATCTAAACCAAATTTCAGCTCTCTAGGATTTTTTCCGAGGTCACACACTAAATGCACTGGACTAATAGGGTGGATAGTAACATCTTCATCTTCACAAGAATTGTACAAAATAGAAGAAAGGCAAACACACTGTACTGTAAAATGATTTGTACTTTCTGTGAAACATGTATTTACCGCTACACATGTTCCTGCTTAGATTCATCTATAAAATGGAACATGTGTAAGCACATCCATTTAGTTTGCAGATTTTTGAAAGCACATGAACATGCTGATGTTGGTAATATCATGAAACTTTCTGAGCATTCGGGTAAATAATTTTTGTGTACATATTTAAATTTTACCATCAAATATCTATGTGTATACCATGATATTGATTGACATGTTTTAATTCAAGGAAGGAGTCATGTTCTATGACAAGAGGCGAGAACGTAAATATATTGTGTCTGATGTGGTGGTACATTTTGGTATTTGAGTTATATTGGTTTGTGTTGCTCAATGTATTCTTCTGGTTAATAGGAAATGGCTGCCATCGCTTTAATAATACAGGGTTATAGGTATAGTGATTTTTATGTCTATTTTGGTTTTTTGATGAAAGGTGTGTGTACCTCTCTAATTTATACAGTTTAAATCACAACCATCTAGATCAGGCGTACTCAACCTGCGGCCCGCCAAGCTTTTATGTGTGGCCCGAAACCCTCATTATCAGGAACGTACTTTTGTAAACATCTGATAATGCAAGTTTTTAAAAGCTTGGGATGCGCGGTAACAATGTGCCAGTCGCCAAGATATGGTGGGCGACACTAGTATTTTGGAAGAAATGAACAGTAATTGTAGCAATCTTCTTTTACATACCTCGGTGCTATGGCTAAGCAGAGTAAAAGTTCTGGATCGGTTTTTTTCTTTACCACAAGACCTTATTTTGTTTTTACAACAAAATAATAAAGTTTATAGTGAACTTGAAAATGGTTGATGATGGTGTCGTTTAGCTTTTCTATGCGACATCTATTACGAGGTAATACGTAACCAAGTACTGCATAATTTTACAATTGTAACAAAAAACTAAACAAGATGGTATTGACATTTCTCGATGAAACTATACAATAATTTCAAATTGTTTAGCTGCCTGATCTAAAGAATGTAAGAGCAGATCTCAGGATTTACGAAGCATTAAGAACTGTCTGTTGCTTGTAGAAAATCCCTGGCGCTTAGAAACAGCAATTATTACACAACTAGCTGCATTGTGGTATGATTATGCAAAGCTATTTGACGAATTTCGAGTTCGAAAACTATACGCATCTGGAAGTTATTTGTAAAGAAAAGAGAGAGGGAAAGGATTACGTGGAATTTTGGAAATTAGTGTCTGAAAAATACAAATCTGTACAAAAATGTGCCCATCTGCTGCTCACGTTATTCGCATCAACATATCTTTCTGAACTATCTTATTCTAAAATAAAATATGCAAAGAACGTATACAGAAATCGGATTACTGATTCTCACCCTGTTGGCTTTTCTTTTACCTTTAGGTCGATCTTTTATATTTTACTTCAAAAATTGTTCGCTATAAAAGTGTGCTTGGGGCCCGTCACTAGCTACAGTGAAGACGGCGTGTATTCTTTAGTAATGAAATGTCCAAATATCTGGGCGCCAACAAGTTTTATTACTCCCAAGTACACTTATATAGGTGAAAGAGAACTTATAACCTTCGCCATATATATACAATACAGCACATTACAACCCTTGAAACTTTAATGCTTGAATGAAAGAAGCAATTCTTTATATAGATTTATTGATCCTTCTGGTTCTGGTCTATTCTCGTTGCATAAAAGGGAACAATTGTCGACTTCAAATTTCTATCTAATTATAGTTCGTATTACAAAACGGGGTACCCCACAAGTTTACGTCAATTTGACTTTCTAACTACTATATTTGACCATAATTCTAACACACAGTTACATAATAGCTAGTGTACAATTAAGGGGTTATAAACTGTTCTGGAGAAGCCCAAATGGTTTAACAAAAAACGAAATTGATTTTGTCATAAGTGATAACAAGACGGTAGTAAAAGACGTATCTGTTCTAAATAGGTTTGCGACAAGTAGTGACCACAGATTGGTAAGAACAAAAATACAAATTAATACACGAAAAGAAAGAGCAAAGCTAATACAAAGTACAAAAACAAACCGTCTAGAAACGGAGGTGATAAAGACCAAAAATAATAAATACCAAGAAAACGTAGATAAAATACTAAGCAATATGACAAAGGACGAGTTATCAAATATGACATTAAATGACCTGAATAACAAAATAGTAGAGACAATAACAACTGCAACAAAAGCAATAAGAATAAACATAAATAAACCAAACGAAAAAATATCAGATGCAACTAAACTACTCATGAATATTAGAAGGAAATGGAGACAAGAGCAGAAGTGGGACACAACCGAGTACTCCGAGCTGAACAAATCACTCAAAAGAAATATAAAAGAGGACATAAAGAAGTATAACGAAAATCTAGCGAGAACAATTATTGAAGAAAACGGCAATATGAAGATCCTAAAAACTAACCTATCAATAGGCAAAAAGCATATACTTAAATTAAGGAAACAAGATGGAACCGATACTACCAACGAACAAGAGATCTTAGAGGTAGCTAAAGAATTTTATACTAACTTGTATAAAAAAAACACACAACAGATAAATGAAAATGGGCAGAGAAGAAGAGGAAAAATCGCAAACGTAGGGTCGGAAGAGATGCCGGAAATAACAACAAACGAAATAATAAACGCACTAAAACATTCAAAAAATAGGAAGGCACCAGGAAAAGACTACATAATCAACGAACACATAAAAAACGGAGGACGACAGCTGTTACAAACCTTAAAAATTTTATTTAACAAATGCTTATCAGAAGGAGAGATACCTGAAGATTGGAATGAAGCCATAATAATATTGCTACATAAAAAAAGGCGAGAAAACCAACATCGCAAATTACCGGCCAATAAGTCTCCTCTCTCATATATACAAACTGTTTATCAAAATTATAGCGAACAGGCTCGAGAGGAAATTAGACGCTTATCAGCCTATAGAACAGGCTGGGTTTAGGAAAAGCTTCGGAACTATCGATCATCTGCAAACGCTAAAACTAGTAATAGAAAAAAGCAAGGAATATAACCTGCCTTTGGCGATAGCCTTTATCGATTACGAAAAGGCATTTGATACAGTCGACATGTTAGAAATTTTACAGGCCCTAGATGACGCACGCATTGACACCCGTTATTCCACCATAATAAAAAATGTATATAAACGGGCAACAAGTGTAGTAAAACTCAAAGAACCCTCAGAAGCTTTTAAAATAGAAAGAGGAGTCAGACAAGGGGACACTTTATCTCCAAAATTATTTACTTTAACCTTAGAAAATGTATTCAAAAAGCTCGATTGGTCTGGGATGGGCATAAATGTAGATGGAAAGGACCTCACTCATTTAAGATATGCTGATGATATAGTCATATTCGCAAAAACGGATCATGAATTACAACTTATGATGGAACAACTGCAAGAAAACTCCAAAAAAGTGGGTCTCAATATGAATCGAAAAAAGACGAAAATAATGACAAATTTTGAGCAACAAACTCATATAGTAATTGAGGACGAACTAATAGATCAAGTAGATTCATATGTATATCTCGGACACAATATAAGGATGGGGAAGGAAAACCAAGAGGCGGAACTTAACAGAAGAGTAGCCTTGGGCTGGGCAGCCTTCAGCAAACTATCCTTTGTTTTAAAATCAAAAACCTTTCCACTGTACTTAAAAAGTAAGATATTCGACAAGTGTATTTTACCCGTTCTGACATATGGCATCGAGACTATGACCTTAACCAACAGGATCATGAAAAAATTAGCAACAACGCAAAGAGCAATGGAAAGGAGAATGGTAGGGATAACACTAAGAGACCGAAAAAGAAATGAGTGGATAAGGGAAAAAACAAAGGTTAAAGATATAACAGAGAAGAGTGCAGAACTGAAGTGGAGCTGGACAGGACATATAGTGCGAGCTGATGACAGGTGGACAAACAGAGTGCTTCACTGGCAGCCCAGAGTAGGGAAAAGGAGCGTAGGTAGGCCGCCCAAACGCTGGGAAGATGAAATAAGAATGACAGCAGGAAGAAAATGGAGAAGACTAGCAAAGGAAAGAGACAAATGGAAAGAAAAAAGGGAGGACTACGTCCAATATTGGAAATCTAAAGTCTGAAAAAAGAAGAAAGAAGAAAGAAAACTGTTCTTACTTTTTGAGAATATGCGAAATATCACAAGTTTAACTTTACTTCACTTATCTGGTAATCGCAACGCTTGTGGAATCGAAGATTAGCCTCTCAGGAGTTTAATCAGCATGCCTCGCCGTTCAAGAGGATAATCTGCTCACCTAACTCCTACTCTGACAGTCGCTAAACGTCAGCTGTCATTTGACCGCAAGCAATCGCCCGATCTCCGTAGTGAAATTCTTATGAAGAGATGTTCAAACTAATGCGTTTCCGTCGCCCCCAACTTGTTGCTATAATTTCTAATTACGAAAATAGAATGAGATAGTTCCAAAAACACTATACATACCCTGCAATAACAGGCAAAAACTATGCAGCGAATTCCGTGGTTCCCTAATCAGTCGACGACTTGGAACTATTTTTTCATTAGAAAATGGTACCTGCTCTCAAAATCTGCCTCAAGCACGCTTCGTTAGTATCCACATACTATTAACGAAGAACGAGAAATCCCGAGTTTACGACATTTTTACCACAAAACTCTTAATGCACAGCTAAGTTTTTCTCATGTCACCGATTCGAAAATAAAAACCTGTTATTATTTTTCTACTCTCTTTTTTTTCTTAAAAACCCTTGCAACTCAGATATTAATTTTTATACGTTTCGACTGCGTTTTCCCAATTGATAGTCTATTCACGGCCATATATAATGTAAACTACTAACGTTAATACAATAGGCTTTCAACACGTAACAGCCTTGATGACGTATTGAGAGTAGCATGTAGTAATTATAAACCTGATTTGTCTAAAATAGTTAAAAGTTTGTCTCAACATCAAAAATCACACATTTTTAAATAAACGCTTGGATGCATTATGGGTTAAGTTTCATTTTTTACATTATTATATTATGAAGTATGTGTACTATGTTGCGGCCCGCGTAACATAGCAAACATACGTATGTGGCCCGAGAAGAAAAAAGGTTGAGTATGGCTGATCTAGATTATGATGTACTCTAATTCAGACGGTGCTGGTTTTAGTCATTCTTTTTCTTTTGGAAATTTAGTTGTAATTTTGGATGGTGTAGGCTGTGTAAATGTGGTTCTCTGAAAAATAAAATTGAAGGCTAACATCGTTTATTTCACAGATGATTACCCTCTGTTGATGAAAACGTGGAAAACCAAGAAGAATTACGGATCATTGATGCATTATCCAAGACAAAAACCAATCCAAATAAAGCTCAATTTTCTGTCAACAAAGAAAAATTAAAGCTTGAAATGTTGAAAATGATTGACAGCCTTTCTAACCAGCAAGAATTGGATGTTGCAAAAAATATGCTAGCACCTCTTCAGCCTACTTTAACTGCTTTCAGAAATACCAAAACAAAATTGTGTGAAAAACTAGATTTAAAGATACCGCACAATAAAAACATCAACCAGCAAAGGGGACTTTAAAAGACCAAGAAAACAACATCAAGAAGGAAAGTTCAGATGTCGAAACCAGATAGTGGAGAAGCAAATGAAATTGCTTTCAATTTGTAATTTAATCCTTCATAATAATTCTTCATTTATTCATCATCGTATTGTAAATGAGGAACTGAAGTAAAATATTCTATTTATTTTATTTTTCGTTTTGACAAGTAAATCAGCTCTATAAGTAGGTAATCAAGTTTGTATAATAAAAAAGAATTTCAAACAAAACAGTTGTTCATATTTCTCGCTACCATGAAGTTTTTAATTACATATACAGTGTGTCCAAGATAAGGAGGGCCAGTATGGGGATCTCGGTAATGGTAAGAGATACAAATTTGGTTAAATGGAAAGAAAGTTGCGCAATTAAAGGACTAAAAAAATGACGTTTAGAAATTCTTGATAGGATTTTTCGTTTTTGAATTATCTCAAAAAACCGAATTTTTGGATTTTCTTTTTTATTTTTTTCTGGCGTTAATATTAAAGTTAGAGCGAAACTGATTAAACTTCTTTATAGCAACTTTTAGTGGACTTAATGAAGTTCATACAGTAAGTTAGGCCGTTTTACATGCCGTTAAAATATTAAAATGCACCATTTAACCAAATTTGTATCTCTTACCATTACCGAGATATCCATACTGGCCCTCCTTATCTTGGACACACTGTATAATAATAACAATAATAATAAATTGTCTTTATTGAAATAAATATGAAAAATAGTATATTGTTTTATTAGGATTCAAAGCGGCACTTTGACGAGCAATTATGTTTGCATTTTCAAGGCGAAGCGCAGCGTAGCCGAGCAAACGCAAAAATTGCAAGTCAAACAGAGTCACTTGTAATCCGAATAACACATACTATTTTTGCCGCAACCTAGAAAAGTACAAAATGTTCAAAACTTGAGATGACTGATTAGTTTTGGTGTTTCTCATTTAAAAATCATTATGACAACTACATCTCTACATTAACAACCGACCAAATGGAAGTTACTTTTGGTCTCTAGGAAGTAATCGTATATTAAGTATGGAGAACGGAAAGGGATTTTATTCGCAACCATATATGTAATGTTAACATTCCTGACCTCATTTGAGTGTGGGAAGTCGTACATATCCGCCCGCTACTTCCCGCACTTGAGCGGGAAGTGAGTGCGGGAAGTACCGGGTGGCCAATTAAGAAGGGCACTCGGCCCTATCTCGAAAAGTAATTGTCGTAAAGACTTGGGGTAAAAAAATTTATGACTAAAGCGGCCAAGAGAAAATGCTGGAAATTATTTTTAAGTTTCTAGAATGGCCGCCAGGAGGCGTAATCGCATTCTTGAATTTTAAATCCCGATTTTTGAGAAATATTCTTATATTACAGATAGCTAAAATGGACACCGTTTTAAAGCTGAGATAAATTCGATTCTTTTTTGTTAAATGCTTTTTGCTCTATCTCTTAAGGGAAAGTGGTGGGGGGTGTCCGAACATTTTCGGAAAGAAATGTCAATAACTTCAAAATGGCTGAACGGATTTTGTCAAACTTGGAGTCGTTGAAAGGGCTTTTCTTAGGCTATCAATGCTGCCTTGAGCGGATTGATTTAGATTGCTTGTGTCGTCGCTAGAGGGCGTTTTGCGACAACACTACAAATGAAATGGATTTTCTCAAAAAAATTAAATGCAACAATATCACTTTTATTGGAACAAAAGATAGCCAAATAAGGGCCTAACACGCTAGTGAAAACTGCATTTCGATATTTGTTTCCTAACCTAAAATATCAGTAAAGGAAATTAAAAATCGAAATAATGTCGCATCTTTGGGAATATTATCAGTATACCTGCCATTATTAAATCCTAATTATCCTTCTTTTAGCAAAATATATATAAATTTACTGTTAAAATACTATAACCAAGGGGTTTGTTTTGTCAACCCCCTGGTTACCAGTTTCAACGTGCTGCCACGTTTGTGTGATATAGGGGTTGATTCCAACCCGTATATCACTAATTGCCCTTACGGGTCAAAATCTCATCTTCTGACCACTGTGCGGTAACTTAGGGGTTGTAAGTTACGAGTTATGGTTAAATAAAACACCCACAAAAAAATAAATAACTTATATTAAAAGAACTTAAAAATTTGGATCAAGTACAAATTAATTTTACCCTATCTGGTCAATGGTTAATTAACTGTAGCTTCGTAAATATGATTAATCAGAATTATCAAATGACAGGGTGGCAGTCACCCAATTACAACAATTACACGGGAAATAATGCAAGAAAAAAGTCACAACACTAGAATAAATTTTAAAATTATAAAGGTACGCACAGTTAGAAAAAAATCAATTATAATCGGCGCCGTGCAGATAGGGTAAAATTAATTTGTACTTGATCCAAATTTTTAAGTTCTTTTAATATAAGTTATTTATTCTTTTGTGGGTGTTTTATTTAACCATAACTCGTAACTTAAACCCCTAAGTTACCGCACAGTGGTCAGAAGATGAGATTTCGACCCCTTAGGGCAAATAGTGATATATGGGCTTAAAAGCAACCATATATCACACAAACGTGCAGCACGTAAAACTGGTAACCAGGGGGTTGACAAAACAAACCCCTTGGTTATAATTGGTGGCAGCGCAACCCCTTTAAACTCGGTTGTTTATCCCTTGCACCTTCAGGAAGGCCGAAAATACACCCTTAAAAACTTAGAATAAATTTTTTCACTTTTATAAAAATTTCAACACCTAATTTGCATCTGCCAACCCTCAATCGGGCGGCAGCGAACAAGAGTTACTTTCGGATTTCAACCCCTAACTGAAAAATAACCCCTAGCGGAAATTTCAGCACGAAGGAGTTTTTGCAAGGAATTTTATCGGTTTGTAATACGCAGGTGATCATAGGTTGCAAAAATTTGGCAGCCAAACAATCATAGCTAGGTAAAAGAAATGCTACAACCCCCAATAAAATTTATTGTTCATCAAAAGGAAATCAAATCACATTTATGGAAGGAATTACAGAGAGCGCCCAAATTAATGTGCTAACAATTTTACGCTTGCAGCTAGGTAACTAATTTTATTTTTGTGCGATTTTGTGTTTTTTTTTCTACGTTTTTCCTCTAGGAGCATCAAATTTTGGTAGGTTTCTGTGTGCAACAAGACAGCAATAATAATTTCGAATTCAACGGTGTACTAGTAATTAAAACAATTCGAACGCTCTACAAATAATAACAAATATTAATCCCCAATACTGTGCAAACAGTAAAAAGAGGCTTCAAAAATTTGGTAGGCAAATAAAACAATTTTAAACAATTTTTCTGCTAATAATCTGCAACAATTAGGGATAACAGTGACAATAAATACAATTCCCGCATCATTTCTGCAACTAAAGATCGTTTAAAACTTTGCCAAGGGTGGCACACATAGGCGCCGCATAAATAAAATAAAACAAAACTTGTAAAAATTATTGGTATCAGGACAAGTACAAAGTAATAACTTAGTGAGTCATAAAGGCAATTATTTTACGCGTTTAACCGAAAAATAAGTTCACCATTTATAGTATTGGAAAAATTTCACAAATAAGTGCATATATATACGGATTTCTAAATAGTCAGTGAGCACTTAGCTAAAAATTTCGCAAATCATAAAGTAATTAGCGTAGAAAGGCTATATTTTCAAATATTTTAGGTCAAAATTTAAAATAAAATGGTATCGCACGCAACCGCCACGGAATTGCCGTCGGGTAATCAAGCAACATTACAACCATTTGTGACGCTAGGTATGATTGCGTCTACCGTGGAAAATTTTAGTGGCAAAAATAACATCAGGCAATACTTTGAAAATTAGACCAACGAGGCATTTTAGACAATTGATCGGATAGTACAAAATTAAACATATTGAAATATAGGTTAACAGGAATGCTTATAGTTATTTTAGAACCAACCAAGACCTCGACAGTTTGAGTTATAATGAGTTAAAGGAAAAACTAATAGGCAAGTTTACACCAGCGAAAATACCGGGCGAAGCGCTCATACGGCTGGGTAAATGTTATCAAAAATACGACGAAGCAATAGCTAATTATGTGTTGCGATTAAAAACGTTAGGCACAGAAATTTTAACAGACGATTTAAAACATGCGACGGACAGTGAAAAGCCGGGTTTAAGGAAGAAGAACGAGGAACTACTTTTTAATCAATTTCGAACAGGGGTAAACTAAAATATATGAAACATTTAGGACCTTTATTAAGTGTATGGAATACTTCAATGTAGAGAAAGCCGAAGAAATTCAAATAGAATTATGGAAAAAAAATTTGGGCTAATGAATTTCAAAACAATAATCCAGTGTTCACAATTCGCACAACACAAAATACAGTTTGTTGAAATTGTGGACGCAATAATCACATTGCGAAATACTGTTTCTTTAAATTAAACTCGGAAACGAAAGCTACAGCTACTGGTTTACCATTTTTACAAGGCGTACAACACCAAATAAAATTTGTTTTAATTGCGGACGCAACAATCACATTGCGAAGTGCTGGTTCTTTGAATTGAACTAGGAGAAAAGCACTCAACATAATTTTTTAGGGGACATGCTAATTTTGACAATGCTAGGGCACATTATTTTTATAAGCCGCAGGGCGGATTTAATCAGAATAATCAAATGACAGGGTGGCAGTCACCCAATTACAACAATTACACGGGAAATAATGCAAGAAAAAAGTCACAACACTAGAATAAATTTTAAAATTATAAAGGTACGCACCACAGTTAGAAAAAAATCAATTATAATAGTAGGTAATATACAAAAAAATATTAAGGTAATAACGCTAACAGTAATAGAAACTGTAAGGCGAAGGTAAACTCAAGAAAGTACTATGGAAATTTTAAAAAAAATCGGGACTAGGGAAGAACTCACAATAAGGTAAATAAAAATTTTAAGTTATGCTTGGCTAATTAATAATAAAACGGTGAAAAAATTTTCCACCTGCACCCTAACAGTATGGGGCAGGGAATTAACAATTTGCGCCAATCCAAAACAATGATTAACAATTTTAAAATGCGGTACAATTAAATTAATAATGAAATAAGTACAGAGGAGGTATTAAATTAACAACAATAGCGATACACAAGAAGATTATAATGAAGATATTTTAGAAGAAAGAAAAATAAGGAAATATAGCTGTCAGGTACAAAAATTAAGAGATTTCAGGGATTCCAGTCACCCCAAGTAGGAGGGAAAAACGACGGAATACCCATAAAAATTGTAGTGGGAATTGTGGGTCTCAATCATCGTCAGAGGTTCGAGACGGAGGTTGCACTCAGCAACATTACTCGCTCTTGCATTCGGCAAGAGGTGGAGTGACACAATGCGAAATTTAAGAAATCTCAGGGATTCCAGTAACCCCAAGTAGGAGGGAAAAACGATGGAATACCCATAAAAAGTAAAGTTGGGAATTGTGGGTCTCAATCATCGTCAGAGGTTCGAGACGGAGGTTGCACTCAGCAACATTACTCGCTCTTGGATTGTCCACGAGGTGGAGTGACACAATTCGAAGATTCTCAAGAAAAAGCTCAAAGGAACCGAAAACAGGATCCGCAGCTAGAGAATCAGTAGGAAGGAAGTAGGCTAATAAACCCAATAAAAAGAGGAACGTCATAAAGGCTGATCACCTAGACGCAATCTTAAACTCTTTAGTGCGCAAAGAGGATATTGGAAACAAGGCCGAAGAAGTCACGGGAAAAAGTGACAAGGAACTAGGAAAAAGTTCTACATATAAGGAAGCCATGGTTCACAAAGGTAAAAATGCTAGGAGAAAGCATATAAATGGAAATGCCAATGAAGTAGGCAATATTTTTATCCACAGTGTTGGAAAACTAAGCGAAGAAGAAGAAAAATAAATCCTGCAGCAAGAATATGAAAATAAAGTAAGGAAGAAAAAGAATGAAGAAAAATTACGTAGGGATTCGAAAGAAGAATCGAAGAAAAATAAGGAAGAAAAATTAGGTAGGGATTCGAAAGAAGAATCTAAGAAAATAAAGGAAGAAAATTTAAAATGGGTAAGTGAAAGGGTACCGAATTATTAAGAAGTGTTCCAAGGAAGTAATATAAAGGAACAGGTAAATATGGTAAGTGAAAAACTTGTGTATCGAAGAAACAAAACTTAGGCGAAGAAAAAAGGAAGGAGAAATTCAAGAAAATCAAGAAAGTGCAGAATACGAAGAAAAACGAAATAAAATTATTACAAACTTAATACTACCTCCCCGTACCAAAATAAATCACGAAGCTAAAAATTAAATTTTACCAAAATAAATTGAGAAGCTAAAAACATAAATTTCACCAAAATAAATCATGAAGCAAAAAATATAAATTTCACCAAAATAAATCGCGAAGCTAAAAATATAAATTTCACCAAAATAAGTCATGAAGCTAAAAATATAAATTTCACCAAAATAAATTGTGATACTAAAACTATAAATTTCACCAAAAGAAATTGCGAAGCCAAAATATAAAGTTAAAATATAAGAAATAAAGAAGAAACTAAATAATTATTAAACAATAAACAAAATATATAAATGATACAAAAATAAACAATACAATATTTAATTTACACATTAACAGTATTAGCCACACACAAGCTTAAGCAAGGCGTAAGGTAAGTATGTTAAAATAAAGATTAGTATTTATAAAAATAAAAATAAAATAATAAGCAAATATCAAAATTTTAGGAACATTCAGGTAAAAATAACAACGAAAAATTATTATTCAATAAGTTTTGTTAGCAAAGCGTAACAATCCAAAGACTGTTCCACAATCCATTTTTTAAATTGCGTTTATAGGTTTCTAAATTTATTGATAATTTAAAATGAGTTGGTACACTATCAACAATATTTTTTTAACACAAATAGTAGGCATGTTTTTGAGAAGACGCTTTATTATAATATACAATTAACCAATAAAAATCATTAAGGCAACAATAAATAATAAAGATAAATAAGGAAACATAAAGAAACAAATAAAATAAATATAAGAATGAAAAGTAAAAGCAATATCACAGCAAAATTTTATTCCCTGTGTGGGAACGGGGGTTAGAATATTTCCACCGCCCAGGAGTCTTACCGTATTCCGCGAGATAATAACTAATTACCGGCAAAAGCCGTTTCGGGCGACCGCGTCCCGGCGCCATGCCGCGAGCCGGGCGAAACAACCTAAGTCAAAATTGAAAGTTATATTCAAATCGTTATGTGACTAGTGCATGTGACAAGCCACTCAAAATTCAAGGATTGCCAACCAGGGGATCTAAAATCTAGCCGAACATATTTAAATTATTATAACTGAACACGGTCGCGCCGTTTAAACTAAATAATCAAATCAAGGGGAAGTAGCCAACGCAGGAGAAACAGGTCAGACGTAATTGTTGTTATTTTATATTAACCAACTCAAAGGGCCGCCGCTAGATTTATTCTATTCCTTCCAAAACAATTTTAATGTCATAAACTTTAAGCGTAATTCCGATCAATTCTATTCACGAAACTATAGCAATTTAAACATAGAGCCGTTTGGGCGAATGATCATTGTAATTGGGCAGAATTGATACTTGTTTTTTTCAATATAGTGTTATATTATTCTTTGGCGTTTTATTTTATTAAAAGTAGGCTTTACAACCCCTAAATTAAGAGCAGGGTTCAGCGATCGAGTTATCCTCCGAAGAAGCGAAATTTGTGGTCTAAGTGGGAAAACTACCCCTAAGACCCCCATAAGGGTTGCAGCCCCTAACATAAGGGTTGCAATACTTTACAATACCAACATTATATTTAAAATGTCAATAATAATTAATCCTTTATCTAATAGAGTTGTCTGTCCGGGACGCTGTTTTGTCTGTCCGGGACGCTGTTTCAGCAGCCAAACCGTAAGAGATAGAGAAAAAAGTTATGAAAGTTATGTTTGGAATGGTCATGTCAGGTCAGGAACCGAATTTCAGTCAAGTGACACTTCCGGTTTTCAAATCACGTGATTTCTCGAAAACCGGAAGTGTCACGTGACTGAAATTCGGTTCCTGACCTGACATGACCATTCCAAACATATAACTTTCATAACTTTTTTCTCTAGCTCTTACGGTTTGGCTGCTGAAACAGCGTCCCGGACGGACAAAACAGCGTCCCGGACAGACAACTCTATTAGATAAAGGATTAATTATTATTGACATTTTAAATATAATGTTGGTATTTTAACAGTAAATTTATATATATTTTGCTAAAAGAAGGATAATTAGGATTTAATAATGGCAGGTATACTGATAATATTCCCAAAGATGCGACATTATTTCGATTTGTAATTTCCTTTACTGATATTTTAGGTTAGGAAACAAATATCGAAATGCGGTTTTCACTAGCGTGTTAGGCCCTTATTTGGCTATCTTTTGTTCCAATAAAAGTGATATCGTTGCATTTAATTTTTTTGAGAAAATCCATTTCATTTGTAGTGTTGTCGCAAAACGCCCTCTAGCGACGACACAAGCAATCTAAATCAATCCGCTCAAGGCAGCATTGATAGCCTAAGAAAAGCCCTTTTCAACGACTCCAAGTTTGACAAAATCCGTTCAGCCATTTTGAAGTTATTGACATTTCTTTCCGAAAATGTTCGGACACCCCCCACCACTTTCCCTTAAGAGATAGAGCAAAAAGCATTTAACAAAAAAGAATCGAATTTATCTCAGCTTTAAAACGGTGTCCATTTTAGCTATCTGTAATATAAGAATATTTCTCAAAAATCGGGATTTAAAATTCAAGAATGCGATTACGCCTCCTGGCGGCCATTCTAGAAACTTAAAAATAATTTCCAGCATTTTCTCTTGGCCGCTTTAGTCATAAATTTTTTTACCCCAAGTCTTTACGACAATTACTTTTCGAGATAGGGCCGAGTGCCCTTCTTAATTGGCCACCCGGTACATTCCCGACCGCTGAGTAGGTAGGGACACTGGGAATCTCGGTCATCCATTCATGCGCCTCACAACCTATCGTATCATAATATAATAATTTTTCCAGTTATTGTTTAGAATAAAGTGGTGGTGAATAAAATAGTATACAAACCTCGACAGGAAGTTTCCTTAGTCTCGAGATAATAGCTGATTTCGACGCTTCGCGTCTCAATCAGGTAACTGATCTCTCGACAGTAATGAAACACTTCCCATCTCGGGCTATAATATACTATTACCGTTCGAAAAAATTGTTTGAGAACGGCAACCCTTAACGTTCGACGTGCTTGTAACATTTTATGCACGATCGGAATTAAAATTGTACAAAAAAATATGAATTATTTACAGAGAAATTAAAATGAGCGAAATACATAGAAATGATCGATATGGCACACATCACTAGGTAACCCATTTATTATTTGTCAAACAAAATTTCATAAAATTGTGCATGTAAGACTAGTTTTGATTATTTTTTAAAAAGGCGTCAGTAAGTATTTTTTCTCCAACCACACGAATAAGACGCCATACTGTCGAATAATTTTGTATAAAAAGTAAGTTATTCTGAGATGTTCACAAATTACCTTAGCAACTGTACACTTTTCTATTCATATTTGCACTAGTACAAAATGGACGCAATATAGGGTTTTACATGGTAAATCTTATATTATAAGAGCTGATGCCGGCCGTCCGTAAGCACCGGCGCGCGTACACGCAGCATGAACGGCCTGCATACTAGCAAGTGGCGCGCGCGCACAAATGGCAAGACCGCATTTGTATTGTTAACGCTGGCAAGGCCGGACGTCGGCTGGCCACCAGCCTAAACAAGCATTTTTATTGTTAACCGTTTCTTTACGCTGGCAGGGCCAGACGTAGGCTGGCCACGCGTTCTAGTCTTATATATATTTCTAAAAGTCCTGACTGACTCACTGACTCATCAACGCCCAGCCCAAACCCTTGGACCTAGAAAGCTGAAATTTTGCACAGAGGTTCCCTTTATGACGTATACAAGGAATAAGAAAGGATATTTCGAAATTCAACCCCTAAAGGGGTAAAATGGGGGTTCCAATTTTGTATGGAAAAATAATATTAAATAGACATTTCGACTTGAAACTTCGTAGGAGTACTCCTAAAAACAAATAATCAAACACGTATTTCGTGATTTTCCGAAAATCAACCCCTTAGGGGGTGAAATGGGGTAAGTAAGCCTAAAAATCGATATGGGTGTCGTTATTGAGGTTTGTTGGGACGTTGATTGCGAAAATTACATTTATTTTTAAGTCCAAGACGGTGAACATGACATAAGGGAAGAAACGGGACGGGACTAGACTGGACGGAACGGGACGGACTGGACGGGACGGGACTGAGCGGGACGGGACTGGACGGGAAGGGAAGGGACGGAACGGGACGGGACGGGGCAAAGCGGGACGGGGCGGGGCGGGACGGGGCGGGGCGGGACGGGCGGGACGGAAAAGGATGGGATGGAAGGGGAGGGGATGGGATGGAAGGGGAGGGGCGGGACGGGACTGGACGGGAGGGAAAGGGACGGGACGGGAGGGAAAGGGACGGGACGGGACGGGAAGGGTCGAGACGGGGCGGGGCGGGGCGGAACGGGATGATACGGAAAGGAAAGGGAAGGAATGGGATGGAAGGGGAAGGGACGGGACGGGAAGGGACGGGACGGGACTGAACAGGAAGGGACTGGACGGAAAAGGAAGGGACGGGACGAAAAGGAACGAGACGGGACGGGACGGAAAGGGAAGGGAAGGAATGGGATGGAAGGGGAGAGGACGGGACGGGACGGGACGGGACGGGACGGGACGGGACGGGACGGGACGGGACGGGACGGGACGGGACGGGACGGGACGGGACGGGACGGGACGGGACGGGACGGGACGGGACGGGACGGTACGGAGACGGGGACGGAGAAAGGGACGGGGACGGGGATAGGATGGGATGGGACGACAGAAAATAATTAGTCATTATTTAATACACAAATAACGAACCTCGCGCGAACGAAGTCGCGGGTAAAAGCTAGTTTTAAATAAAATGCAAACGCTTCGTCAATATTCGGCAGTCGCCGTCGTTGTTGTTTAATTTTCCCGTATAGTGATTGTTTATTTGCGCGATGACAGTTCTACAATATAACCTACAATGTTTGATTCTAAATAATAAGTCGTATTACCGAATTTACGAGTAGTTGGAGAAAAAATAGTATGTTTCATTAGTACAAAAAATGCGTTTTCGGGACGCGTAAGACTCGCCGGACTCCGCTGCGCGTCGTCCGGCGATCTGTCTTACATGTCCCGAAATCATGCATTTTTTGTACTAATGAAACAAATAACTATTTGCTGTTCAGTTTTTAGATTGGTAGGTACGTAATTTTGCTGTCGTCCGAGTTATAGCAACTGGTAAATTCCACTTACTGTCATGGAAATACCCATGGTAAATAGTCAGAAATAACCGATCGTGCAAAATAGTAGTTTATTTATCTAGAACGAAAAGTGGCATTTTAAAGACGAGAAAGTTGTTTACGTCCGAGGCGTCAGGAATTACTTGCGAGGACCTTTAAAAACACTTTTCGTTCGTGGTGAATACAACGGTTTATTTCATACTGCAAGTTTAATGAATTTTAAATAAAAAGTTGTAAATCATTTCAAATTTCATGTCAACAACTGACGTATAATTTTAAACTACTTGAACTTTAAAATTTTACTTCAAAGTACTAGGACTTTAATGTTCCATTTTCTGTACAATAAATACGTTTTAAAGTACTTGAACTTTAAAATTTTACTTTAAAGTACTAGGATTTTAATGTTCCATTCTTTGTACCATAAATAATCCGAAAAATGTCATTTTTGACATCAGTATGAAATAAACGTACTTTTGTTTAATCCTGTTATAGAAACATGTGGTTTCTTCCTAAGATACCAAGCAAGAAACCATTTGTTTTGCTCACACAGATTGTTTTTATGGCAACGGGTGGGCGAAAGTAGTGAGTGAAAGTAATTTTTCGCCCACTGTCACTGCCCAGAATAAAATACAACATTTTTAACATTTTAACTTTATTTGAACACTAACTACATTATTGTTTAATTATTTGTATAGAAATTAACCACACAATTCTGGAAAACTGGGTTACTTCCATTAAAAATGCCAGAAATGGAAAATTGATGTGCTTCAACGATTCCCGTTCCTGCAGTACCTTCTGTCACGGAATTTTCTGTTGCCTCAACTTGAATAGGTTGACCACAACGAAGAAGATGCATACTTCTCAATTAGGCCGTTAAAATAGGCTACAACAACAGTTGCAGTTATCACTTGTACCTTTTTTGCCTTCATCCATTCACGAAATTTTTCCATTTCTTTCATGTATCTTCCCTTTGACTTTTCTGGCTACAAATGAAATGTAGCGGCATCAGCAGCTTTTTGGACGTCGTCGGGCACAACAAATTCTTCAGTTTGCTCCATTTTTGTAGCAATTTAATAAGGCAAATTCAGGAAACTGAACCACGCGTCAAAATATTGACAATTTAAATTTTGGTTATTAACAAACCATAGCAACGTAACAACACAACCTGCCTACGTTTTTTATACTGAATAATTTTTGTTTGTCATATCAAAATTGTATTTGCAGAAATTTTTTAGATATTATAAGTGCAGGATTAAACAAAACGCTATACAGCACTCGTGGAGAAACCGTTTCGCTCACTTATTTGCCTTTGCACACTCGCCTGGCGGCTCGTGTGCAAAACTGGCAAATGCGTGAGCGAAATTCTCAGTTTCTCCACTTGTACTGTAATATACTATTTCCCGCTGCTGATCATGTAAATCAGTGATACAGCCTTAGTAACAAAACATGTAAGTCGGTGATTATATTTATCCGCAAACGTCACAAAAGTGACAACTTATTTGTCTTTATTGACAAGGTAAAAGTGTCACTTTATCTGCCTAAGCAGATAAAATAGCGACTTTTGCATACTTTATCTGCCTAAGCACACAAAATCGTTGCCCTCTTTCTTCTATGTTTGTTCGTTATCTCCTCCGAAGATACTGGACCGATTAAATTGTATGATGGCTTAAAAGTTTGCTAATTTTTAGACTTAGATCCGTAGGCCGGTTTTATTTTCAAAAAGAGTACGAAAAAGTTTTAATTTAAATAAACCTTTAAGCAGCGGATCGGAGCATCTGTCGCCGTGGTTTATGGTGTGACAGCTGCTGTGGCCGTGTGCTATTAGCTCAGGTGATTCAGTATGAGCTCAGGTGATTCAGTATGTTCATATATCATTACAGTAGCGCGTTATTTGAACAAGATCGGTGGCGCAGGGGTACAGTGTCTGTCAGTCACGCGGGTGGCCTGGGTTCGATTCCCGGCCGATGCATCCTTTTTTATTTAAATGTATGTTAATAAAATTTACCTGAATACGTTTGCGGATAAAATAGTATATGTTATTCGGAGTAAAAGTGACTTTATGTGGCTTAGCTGAATTATTTGCCTCACTAACGTTCGGCTAAATAAACTTCAGCTTCGCCACATAAAGTATCACTTTTACTCCTAATAACATAATCTACTATTGTTTGCTGCTTTTTCTTAAGTTCCTAGGATAATAAAATTAGCAAAGCAAGATGCAGATTTAGACGTTTTGTTTATAAATTGCAAGTGTTTATGTGACATGTGACAGTCATAGGTAACACGACTCACGAAAACTAATCCTGGTGACAGGTGACAAACCAAACGATTTTTTCAAAAATCTAGGAAAATTTCGATCAGCAGCTGGAAAAATATAATAAGATAACTCGGAATGTATCGCCTATTAACATTTTCGGCAGGCAACTTGGTCTTGGCTTGTACTTGCGTGCCTCAAATGTTAATAGGGCCTTACATTCCTTGTTACTTATAGCTATTATTTTAAATCGGCATTAAAGTACCTCTAAATCGTCATTAAAATACGAGAAATCGGCAGTAATGTAATCCATTGTTTTACGACTTTTTTTGTAGGTGGCGAGGCGACAGATAAACGTCAACCGAGGTTAATATAACCTACAAATGTTGGTTAAAATGTTGTAATTTCACGATTTATCGATTTCAAATAAAACATAATGTACACCTCCGACTCCTCGGCACTGAAGTTTCTTTTTATCCCTCATATGGTTTATCTGCCTTGGCCCTTCAGGCCGCGGCAATTAAATCCACATTCGTGATAAAAAGCTAAACTTCAGTGCTTTGGTATACAAACCATTACTAACACTAGGAACTAAAAGTGTTACATAGCAACATACACTTTCTGGTTCCGTAAGAGAAACGTCAACTTCAATAACAGCTTTTAGTATTAAAGGTAATGACTTTTAAGACGGCTGCGGAAAATAGTTAATTAACAAACACGTGTGTTAATGAGAGCGATTAATAATCCAGATATTTTAACGTGGGAGTGTTAGTGAACACGTTAATTTTCGAGATTATTGACTTCTGGTATTTTGCACAGCAAAACTTTAATTGCAAAAAATTAAAAATGTTAGGATTTTGATGTTACTGATTCCCTAATTAAAAATCATAATATTAATATGCATTCTAATTTGATGAGAATCTTAAGACATTTAAAATGCCTTGCAGCTGAACGTCGCAAACACGATCTTGTGTCGATGTTAGAGTTTTGTGGGCAATAAATCAAAGGCGAACCAATATGCGATGCTAATCAAAAGCACAGATGTTAAACTTTTAGAATTGGTTTTTGTATTTATTTGAGGTAGCACTAATCGAAGACAATTAGTAGATCTTGATAAATTCACAGCCAGAGCCGGATTAAGAATATGTGAGGCCCAGGGCTAAATTTTTTTAGAGGCCCCGTTTCCATTTATGCAACAGGTACAAAGGGATCTAAATGATTAGAAACCGCTCTAAATTATAACCTTCGAATCCTTTCGAGGCCCCCGAAATTCGGTGGCCCGGGGCTGCAGCCCCCTTAGCCCCCCCCCCCCTAATCCGGCTCTTCACAGCACAACAATTTTACAAAACGCATATATTTGCATTAAGACGTGGATAAAGTCGAATATGTTACTTGATTATACGTAATGTTAACGTAAGTTACGATTGGTTCTTGAAAAAGAAAGTTTAAAATTTCGTTGAAGGAGAAATAAAATCTGGTAATGGGGAAATTATTAACGCAGATTTGAATACTACTTGATAATTCGCTGATCTAGAAAAACCAATCTAACCTGCGTTTTCAAATTATTGCAATAATAAAACCTTATTTAATTATTTACAGTTAGTTACCTGCAGTTACAAACGCGAAATGTAGAAGTTTCACTATAACTCAAAAGCAGAAGCTCGCACGAAGTTCGATTTGATGTGAAGGCGACAGAACCAACTTTTCTTGTGGAACGTATATAGGGCACTTGCATACTTGCATGAAGAACGAACAGCAGTTGAAATCGTCAAGGTTACATTTTCCATGCGGAGCAAATGTTTAGTCTGTCGATAACATTCTTCCTGGTAATCAACAAAAGTTCTGACTCGTATTATGTTCACAAGTCACAACCCACCAAACTGACCGAGTATGTGTAGGGGCATGTGAGCAATGATATCCAACAGTTACCATTAGCAAGTGAAAACATTTGCTCTATATGAATTAATACCAATACATATTTCGAATGGTAATATTTAGTGCATTGTAGAAACTAAATTGAAGAAAGTCAAGTTGTAAATATATAGGGTGTCCGAAAAATATGAAATAGGCTGTATATCGCAATAAGTCTGCATTTTATCGAAAAATATTTCAAACATAAGTTGTACAGTATTTAGTTTTCCATCTTATACCAAAATTTAACCATATTTTTTAAGAAAAGACACGTTAAATTGTTTTTTCTACTCCTGTAACTAAAATGCCATTTAACATACTAACATACACGTCGCTAAGTGACCTTTTAATCATGCCTTCATAACCTATGACTAAAGAGCCTCTTAGTCATGAGCTGATGTTGGCAACGATGTTTTAGTCATGGGGTGAAGTTAGGTTCAAATAGTATTTGCTTTATTAGCCACAGCCAAAACTAAAATCAAGTTAGTTTTCAATCGTCACTTTGACGTTTGTTAAGCATAATTTAACCTAATATAATAAATGTCAAAATTTTAATGAAATAATATGATGTTATATTCTCTAAATTTGTGGTCGTAGAAAAAGTATAGTATGCAACTCGTTTTATAAACTTATTCGTCACTCATTTTATTAAACACTCGCTCCGCTGCGCTTTGCTCGTGATTAATAAAACTCGTGACTAAAATGGCGTTTATAAAACTTGATACATAATATACTATTACGGTTAAGGTACCCACACATGCTGCTCATCTGATAACGATTTATTTTCTCTTTTGGATGATGTATAACTTTAGTACACTTACTTCAGTAAACCTTTGAGAAAAACGGGAAACGCAAATTCAAATACGATGATTTTCAGATAAATGGGCCGTTCCAGGGTTTATTATTGTTCTTACTGTGCTCGCACAAATCAAAATTGTGTACTTCAACGAGTTAATTTTTCATTTTTTTAGTATCCACTTTCAAGTTCAATTGTTTTATTTTTACGGCGCGGTCAGTTATTTCAAAAAATAAAATGATAACATGCGTCGATATTAATTACTAAGACCGTTATATAATAAAATAATCCTTCAAGCACTTTTTCACGTTTTTTCAAAGATATAATCGAGAAAAGGCAAGTTTTAATTTCATTGAGAAAAGAAAAGGCATCTATCAAGTGAATAGCATGTAGGGTTACTTTCCTATAAAAAAACGAGCTATAATTCGCCGTGCTGTTGTTTTCCAAAAAAACTAACAATTCAATATACCTATAGCGTTGTGATAAATAGCTAAAAACGAAACAACGTTTATTTGAAATAGTTTTCCATCACATGGATATTTACACATACATAAAGCATATTTCATACTTTTAGGACACCCTCCAGTTGTATGTGTAATTATTTACGTACTTTTAATCACTTTTTCCAAAAAAGCTAATTACTATTACATTGCTAGAGAAAAATATTAAAAACGGTGCTTTTCAACATTTCATTAGAACTCTTTAATACGTCTCACAACGTTCCAAAACCTGTACAGTGTAGTCTCCGAGTTTATAATCGTTTATTTTATAGTTGCCCACATAAAAAGTTTATTATATAACCTGAACCATCGACATATTATCTTTACTGTTACTATTCACACACATCTCGCTGAACGTAATTTGCTATTGTTGATGAAAAATTAAAATACTTAAAAAATCGTCCAGGGGTAAATCGCAAAGGAAATTTATGTACAAAAATGAGAAAATTAGTGGAAATAAAAGAAAATCAGGGGGTAATCAAAGAAAATCAGGGGAAAATTAGGGGAAATCAAGGAAAACCATTTAAAAATGCGCATTCACATATTATTATACATTTTGTTATAAGTTAAAATGAGATTATGTACAATTTATAGCTAAGATGTGAGCAAGGTCCGTCAACCCCAGACGCCTGCGAATTTCAAGGCCCGTCAATCTCAGTGGCCTTCGGAAAGGAGGTCGTCTCATTAGCCGCCAGTTCAGGCCCAATTAATTAATGTTGGTAGTATATTTTACACAGGAACTTTTTGCGGTTGGTGATGAAAGCGAAAGCCCGAGACAGTTGGTTTTACCAGTGGCAGTGATAATTAGCCTAATTAATAATATTACAATACAACTGGAATTGTATACAAAGTTTATAGCATTGCTATAGTGACATGGGTATTTTTACTTCCTTTTACAAATAAGCACTTGTTTTCGAGAACACAAAAACTCAAGCAATATGTCAACAATAAAACAAATTATAATTAGGCTCAAATGGGTGGCTAGATTTAATGTTAAATTGCTATTTTTTATTCATTATGCATGGAGAAGTAACATTTATAACCAAATTGAGTCATATATATCCTAAAACATAGCGAAAATATGACTTTTTTGTGTTCCTCTAATTTTGCCGGTGTGTGTAGTTAGGAAATGACTTACTTTTCCACTATTTTTACAATAGTTAGGAAATGAATATTCCCGAACTGTTTTTAAAAACAGTAAAAATGAAGATACTAACCGTTTATCGTTGTAAAAAAGCTGACTATGGAAACTCGGTTATTCCACCATTCGTGGGTTAGAATAACCTTAATTTCCACACTTGGTAGACAAATAACTAGTATACTGAAATAATTTAAAGTTCAAAGCAAACTTCATTTGAAATTGACTTCAAAAATTACAAGCAAGTTTTGAATCTCATCACTTATGAACAACATACGTGTAGCCTATCTGCACATATTTTTAGTAGTAATACAATGGCCTCTGCAAATGAGATTATGAGTTGCCTTTTCAAATTTCCCGCCGCGTCCGCCATTGTCAGGCCTTATAAATTATACAGGATGTTTCGGAATTGCACGGTACTATTTTAGGGATGTGTTCTCCAGCACGAAATAAACAAAACAGTTCATACAAACATGGGACCTAAACGGCTTCGTTTTCAAGATACAGGATGTTGAAGTTTAAACAAAAACATTTTTTTTTAAATCTGGAAAACGCCTATAGGTATTCTAATTAAACTTGGTATAGGTTAGTATTTAATAAAGTGGCATTGTTTGACCAAAATAAATTTAATTTATTTTCACTAGTGGCGTGCATCGGGGCCACCTCAGTCACCTTTTTAGAAAAATCTGGTATGCTACTGCTTTTTTGACAATACGACAAGTTTTTTAGCTTCGCCCATTGAAATTGAAACTATACAAAAGATGTATCTTTTATTTTTTTGATAGAATAAACCTTTGCGAGAAAAACGGAAAAATCTGTAACAGCAATTTTGTTCCTTGGACATTAATGGGGCCACAACGCCTTCGTCTTCAAAATACAGTTTAAAGAAGTTTTTTAAAAATATTATTTAATAACAAACAATCTTACAATAGCTACAAAACTTTTGGCTAAAAAATAGTGGCGTGCCAGATGTTTCAAAAATAAGGTAACTGGGGTCAACCCGATGCACGACACTGGTGGAAATAAATTAAATTTATTTTGACCGAACAATGTAACTTTATGAAATACTAACCTACACCAAGTTTCATTGGAATACCTCTAGCCGTTTTCCAAATTTTTGAAAAAATATATTTTGTTCCAACTTCAACATCCTGTATCTTGAAAACGAAGTCGTTTATGTCCCATGTTTGTATGAACTTTTTTGTTTATTTCGTGCTGGAGAACACATCCCTAAAATAGTGCCGTGCAATTCCGAAACATCCTGTATACAACAGCAATAAGATAACATGAACAACAAAATAGAATGTTTGAGTAAGAAAGAGATGACCCTACAACAAAATTATTCTAGTAGGCACAATTAGTTGACATATGTCATAATTAAAGTGAGCGTCAAGCCTACTCGTATATTTGCTACTATGTTTATTTCTTTCTTACTCAAGCAATATGTGTTATTTTCTTGTTCATTTTATCGCATTGCTGTTATATATAATTGTGGCCCCATCGGTATATTGTGTCATATATCTTAAATAACTGCATATTGTGGAAGTGTATGAGACGACCTCCTTCCCGAAGGTCACTGAGATTGACGGACCTTGAAACGTTAAGTGCCATGTGTGCCATCTATCTGAAAACTTATATAAAATTTATAAAAAAATATAATTGACAACTGAATTTTGTGTATAACAACGGTCCCATTTTAATTTTGAAAAATGGTTTTCCAGTGTTGTCACTTATTACAATCAAAACTTCCTAGACGCTAAGTTCTATTTTTTTTTAAATTATTTGTTAAATAGATGACGCAAAGTAGAAGACATGTATATTATACACGTTTAATACGAGGCGTTACAGCTTCCAGCACTCGCGCTACAATAGCCCTTCATACTAATTCAACTAAACAGTATAATAATATAATATAAACTGCTCAAGTACAGGTCTAAAGAGTAGCTTCAGCACTGCGAAAACATTAAGTATTATAGTGCACCCAGAATGTGTAGTTCAAAACGTGACCACCGAACTTCTGTAGATGGCGCCAAGTGGACAAGCCGCCACTGTGCTACAATGCTTGGAAATTTAGCAAAGTTGAAAATCGCCACCTTTCGCCAAAACCAAATAGCGCGTGAAGGTGCTCGGGACCTTAGCAACAACTTTGCCCCCTTTCAAAATTTCGATATCTGTAGCCGTTCGAAAGTTACAGGCGATCCAGACAGACAGACAGACAGACAGACAGACAGACGGACAGACAGACGGACAGACAGACAGACGGACGGACGGACAAAACGTTCGCATAAGTACGCTGAAGCTACTAACAAGCAAACGGCGCGATACGCGCATGTGAAATAGGATAAGCGAAAGGTCACGATCCGACCGAAGCGCTAAAATAAGAAAAACAAAACCTAAACAAATATAAACATCTGTGAAGCCGGAACGTGAGATTTTATTTTGTGCCACAGACCCACGGACACACATTAAGGAAAATTGTATTATAGAAGATTATTCCATTGATTCACGTATTCTGCGGATCGCAAACCTTTTCTACAGGGAGTCCCACTTAAAAGCGTAACACTTCAGCCACATCTCTTATTAGTGTTTATTCAATTTGAACCAAATGCTCCGCAAATATAGAACACATTATGGTCTAGTTGTGCCCAAAAAACCATTCGTCATCTTTAAATACAAAGCCACCTGCGTTCGTGCGATACCAATATAGACGGAAGAAATAAAACAATTATAGTCGGTATTATTTTATCGAAAATTTTTGCTAATAAAGGTTGTCTAGAATTGCCCAAAATGCTGAAGCCTCAAGTTTTACTAAAATTAAAGAAGACTGAAAATTAGTTTAAAACAAAATACTGTAATTTATAAAAAAATGTTCCTAAAATTAAAATTAAATTGATTATCACTTATTAATGATTTTTTTTATGAAAAAATAAATAAAATAGATCTTTTTAACTTTGGATTTAAGCCGCTTTGGCAATGCTGAACAACTTTTGGGTTAAGTTTCTCGTGTGGGTAATACACATTTTATCCACACCTCTCAAAGTCTCAATTAACTCAGAGGAATCCAAATTTTGCAATCAACTAAAACAATTAATAAATCTGTTTGGAGACCAAGATTCATCCACCCAGTCAAGAGGAACCCCCTTATCAACTGCTACCAAAAAGCACCTCCTTTTTCAACAGCTGTGAGTTATTATCACCACGATATTGACCTTGATTTAAATACTGATGATGCAGAAAAGAGAAATTGTGACAAGGTTTGTGCTGTATGACAGAACTTTGGAAAGTCCGAAAATTGTTACATGTGTAATTTCCGCTGGCAATGGTTACACAGCCAATGTACTGCTGCAGTTCGCCGCGGGATTATATTTGCGATTTTTTTATGTGTAAATCACAGTTGTCGTTGTTTGTTAGTGTTTTATACTGCTGTTTAGGAACAATACCGGATCTTTGTTACTTTGCTTTGTAATCATAGATACTCTTTAATAAACATTTTGTTCATTTTTAATGTCTATAACCATTTTATAAAACAGACTCGTCAAATTTTGAAAAAACAAATAAAGACAAACCTGTAACAAATGATGAGAAAGCCACGAAAAAATCTGGCTAAATCGTGAACAAATCAAAAGAAATCATGGGTAATCAGAGGAAATCACTGACAATCAGAGGTAATCGTAATGAAATCTCCAGGAAGTCATAGAAAATCTGAAGAAAACAAAGCAAAAGGGAAATCTAATATACAAAATGTGGGTTGCGAATTACCTCTCAAAATATGTTAAGAGAAGCATTTCACACCGCGTTCGAAACAAAACTTTCGAAAGTCAACGCAAAACTAGTATGTAGGTATGCAAGTTAATTGTAAACATATACCAAGATAATTAAAATTTGATTACATAGTCGTCATTTGGTTATCGTTCTTATACACACGTGAACACTTACATGAGCTGAAAATTCCAAAAAAACAAACGGTAGTTTGGTTCTTACGTTAAAGACGCTTTGGTAAATATTTGCGTGATTTACGCATACATATGGGCACAATCTTTATACGTAGGCTATATCTATTCAATAAACTTTGCCCCCTGTACCAATGGAAGCATAGAAATGTGAACGACTCGTGTACACATTCTATGGGATATTTTAATGTTGTGCTACTAAGTTTTTCCGCTAATGATCAGGGCCGGATTTACCAATTTGCCGCTTGTGGGCTCAATAATGTTTGCTAGCCAAGCTTTTGCGCCGCAGGCGAAAATTTCTGAAACGTCAAGGTCAACGCGGTTTAAGAAAAATTATAAAATTTACCTACTAGCAATAAACAACTGAAATCTTAACAAATAAAAGCGAGATATTTTTAATAGAAACACATGTTTGAAAGATATTAAAATTTTTTTTGGGATTCATTTTATTAAAATTTCAGTGCAAAGAACATGTATTAGTAGTTTTCGAAAATTATGATCTACCCACTTAAGACATTGTTTAAACATTGTTGTTTTCATTCAAGATTAATTTCAGATTTTAAAAATGTAATTTTTTATACTTTACTTACCTAGATCAATTACTAATTGTTTTTTAAGTGTTACGCACTTAATGCCAATGTTAATGTTTAAAATAAATTATTAGTAATTAACACTGAATTTTAAATTTGCTTGCGACGCGCCTTTTTTAAAGCAAAATCGTCTATTATATCATCATAGTTAAGTTTTTGTGCCACTGCCGATTCAATGCAGAGTATAGACAAATGATTAAGTTTTTCTTGAGAAATCGATGATCTCAAGTAGTTTTTTACCCGCTTGAGACAAGAGAAGCTACGTTCACCAGAACAATTGGTTGCCGGAATACAAACCGAAATTCGTACGGCAATATCGAGGTTTGGATATACAGATTGAAGTGAATGGTCTCTGATGAACTTGCACATACCAATTAAGGTTTTTTCAGGCTTCTCATTTAGGACAGAACAATGCGCTCGAAAGTGTAGACATGCGTCTACAAAATCATCTTCAATGTTACACTTATAAATGTTCACTAAAGATTTTGCTTTGCTTATTAAAATATCGGTGGTCATGTCATCCATTTCTATCAAAAAAGAGAACTTTTTTAAGCATTATGCCTCTTAGCTAACTCATTTTGTAGTCGGTCGATAATTTTTATAAACGTCTCTATTCTAAAAGAATCTCTGCCACTTGATTCTGATTCCTCTTGTTGAGTTTCGTCATGCCAACGTTTCCTCTTCGGTTGTCTCTTGTAGTCCTTTTCATAATTTTTTATTTCACTTATTTGCATTGCAAGTGATTCGAAATGATTAAAATTGTTACGCTCAGTTTTTGTGAACTCTTCAAGAGATCCATAAAGATTTGAAATTATGACTGCATCAGTAGTTACGGCTTGTAGTTTTTGATTGACTAATTTCAAACGATTTAGAAAACAACTCCAAAAACAAACCATGAAAGCCGTTTCTAGTCTTTCCAATTTTAAACGGATTCCTTTAGCTTCACATCTTGTTATGGGTTTTTGAGACGTATCATCCTCGATATAAGCCAATGTAGCAAGAACAGGTTTCCAAGAGTCTTTCAAACTTTGGCAAGCATCATCTCTAGCCGACCAACGTGTATAAGAAAGTTTTTTAATGTCTTTTCTTTGTCGATTTTAGACATTAAAATTTGCCATCGAGTCGTAGACTTAGAAAAAAAACATAAAGTTCTTCAAGTAAATTGAAAAACCAACAAGCTTCTTCGCAACATTCAGCTGCCGTGGTTCCAACTAAATTTAAAGAATGGGCCGAACAAGGAATATATAAAGCCAATGGTGCCCGTTCTTGAATTTTTGCCTGCAAACCATTATACAATCCCGACATATTTGAGGCATTGTCATAGGACTGTCCTCGGCAGTCTTTTAAATCAATTTTTAAATTCTGTAATTCATGAGTAAGAGCATTCAACATTTCTTCAGCTTTGTGCCCTGCTGATGGTATAAATGTAAGAAAACGTTCGGAAGGCAGTAAGAAAACGTTCGGAAGGCATAACGTTTTTCATTACATATCGAATCACTAAAGTAAGTTGATCCACGTGAGAAATGTCTGGAGTAGAGCCCACTATTAGAGAAAAATATTTTGCTTCTTTGATTTCTTCACAAATTGTAGCTTTAACTTTTTCTGCCATTAAACTAATGAATTCGTTGCACATGGTTGAACTTAAATAGCTAGTATTTCCACTACCTGTGTTTCCAAAACGGGCAATATGTTTAGCCAAAAATGGGTCGAATTCCGCAATTAATTCTAAAACCATTAAATAATTTCCATTGCCAGGCGATCCAAATATTTCATTATCTCCTCTAAACGCAAGACCCCTTGAAGATAAAGCCTTTACAGCAGCAGCTACTCTTGTTAAAACGTTTCTCCAGTATATTGTTTCTTCGTCTATTTGAGCTGTAAGGGCAAAGTCTATACGACCACGAGCAATAGCTCTTGATTTCATCGCAAGTACACAGGATTTATGAACGGAAGAATTTTCATGATGTGTAACACGACTTCCAGCATTTTTCCAGTCACTAAATCCATCTTTACTTTCAAACTGAGTCTGATTACTATTACAAAAAGGTAAACAGGGAACACAAAAAACTGAACCTTTACTTTCGGAATAAATTAGCCAATTTCTTGAGGTTTTCTCGCCATTCAGTAATTTTCGTTCAAACAATGTTTTTGTGAAGAATCGATTATAATCAGCATAATTACGTTTACTTCTAGTAAAGTCAGATGATACATTTTGATCAAAACCGCAAGTCGCAATGTAATCCTTCATGGTGTCGTTCAAAATCCAGTAAGCAGGATCTTTATTGAAAGTGAACGATTTTTGTTCATGACTACCAGACGTAGACGCGTCATCGCCTTTCTCATAAGAGTCATCAGCAACAGGCGTATCTAATGGTTCTTGTTCACCACTAGTAGACGCCCTTGCGCCTTGTTCTTCTACTGTAGCGGAGGACTCTTTTTCTGTATATTTAATAGATACAGAATCAAGATCAAGAACAATTTATTGATTGATTCAGTATTAGAGTACCGATTTGTGAACAACATTCCACTTTTAGCTAAAATCCGTACTCCAGTACTGTTTCTCAAAAAGTTACAAATTAGAAATTAAATTTCTGATTTTTCAATAAGTAAGAATTGGTTCAAAAATTAAGTGTGATTCAAGCTTTTAAATCATTAATTCCACTACGCAAACACAAACACAACCACAACTAGAAAATCGTACATCCTGGCATTGGATGGTGTATTTAATTCAAATTCTAACTTCCAATTTGAACTTGATCAACACTTATTTTTTTAAATCAAAAATACATAATTTTTGCCATAAATGTACTCACCATCTTGATTCTGTATTGAGTTCTCGATTTCCGAAGCTGGCTCTGTATTAACACTATGTTCTAAACTACTTTTATTACTATAAATGTTAAATAATGTGTCTATTTTCACAGTTTTTTTCACCACAATCTCCCTTTCTTTGGCTTTCAATTGTGCAAGTTTTTTGTATTTTGCACCACTAAGCCTTTTCCTACCACTCATTTTTAGAAATTAAAAAACAAAAACTTAGCAGTCACTATCAAAGAACGCACAAGACTCACTTACGAAATACGAATGTACATATATAGAGAAATAGTTATATTACATCTTGCAATCACAACTCAAAAGCAACCACATCTACTTACATTTCATTTGGTTTTCTTAGAAATTAGCGTATGTAGGCAAATGTAACTCTATACTTCAGGGGCTCTAGAAGTTGATATGCTTGATAAGCTTATTTGAGTTAACTAACAAATTAGAAAATGTATGGTTGCAAAATATTTTCGTGGAGGTACCTAATAAAATACTTATTATTTTTTACTTTTACATTCTAAATTTGCCGCCTCAAAATTTTGCCGCTCTAGGCTGCAGCCTACTCAGCCTATTTAGAAATATGGCCCTGCTGACGATCACGAGGTCCACAGTCATATCATCAGCTAAAATAATCGGTTGAGTTGGCCTAATACCCTATACAAACAAAGCAGTTAAAAAATAGAGCAATATAAGATCGAATCCCACTTTATCTCATTGGTTTTCTTTTGCATCACAATTTCTACCGTAATATATAAACAAGTAACTGTAAAATTCTTTTATTGTAATTCCATGGGCACTCTAGTTTCAAAATTTTTGGACGTTTTGCAGCAATGACACTTTTAGAGAAAACTACATGGGATTATATAGGTATATTGGTATATACAATATTATCGATTTATTATAAAACTCTTTTTTGCACTACTAGTCTCAGAACGCACCGTTATTGGCCTATCTTTAGGTCCTGAAGTTGATTTTCTCCACCACGGGAGAGAAAGTCAAATAAACAATTTTCACCGTGGTAACCAGGGCCGTAACTAGCCAAACTTTTACTGTAGGCAAGCCAACATTTTTGCGACCTTCGGTATAAAAACGATATATGTGACAAAAATTACTAATGATACTGTATGACTTCATCATTTATCTTGTGATATATGATATAATGTATTCAAACAAACAGGTAGGTATTCAAAAATAAATTCCAACATTTTTTATTCAAAATTTTAAAAATAAACAACAAATATTAAAATAACAAAACACAACACACATAAAATGAGAACAGAAAACAAGATTAGAAAACACAATTCTAATTAAAAAAAGTACATATTATTATGTAGTCAGTAGAACATTTTACCAATCCCTATCTACGGGGTGGATAAAAAAAGACCTCTGTTTGAGGCCCAATAACTCATGTTATAGTAGAGATACAGGTTTGAGATTTTCAGAGATAGTAAGGAGAGAACGAACAATTATGCATACAAAATTTAAATCATTTATTTTAAAAAATAACAATAGCATAACTTTCTAAAAATTACGTTGAAAAATGCTTTTACAAGCGTACTTATTTAAGTAGTTGAAATCTAGTGATAGAAAGTACTTCAACTTATTTAAAAATATGCTGTATTGGCTCTCCATTTTGCATATGCACTGCTCTCAACGTTTTCTTAAATTGAAACGTTTCTTCGACAATGATCTCGACATTCACACATTAGCTGCTTTAGCAGGGGAGCTATACGGTGCCCAACTTGGAGACGTTTTTTTTTATCCACCCGGTATAAACATATGGTGTATCTGCGACTCTGCGTCACCATTTCATCGGCACAAATAGGGTGTATGTCTCCCAAAATCGGAATGCCACTGCGTCATTTATAGCGCAATGATAAGCATATGCATTTATTAGTGAACGCGAGTTCAAATCCCAATGACAGCAATGTTTTTTAGTTTCTAAATTCATGTAATTCGTATTACTTAGTTTTTCTGTATTATTAGCATCATTAAGGTATTTTACCTATTTTGTAGATAATTTTGAAGACTTCAATCATAATTCGATCTAGCAAAAGTTGTTTTTCTTGCAACTCGCTTTCTGTATTAAAGACGTTGAAAACATTTTCTTCTGCAACTTTTTTATGTATAATTCAATTTTAAAAAATGCAAAAATTCTTTTAATTAGAATAGGTGCGCTTAAAGCTAGTAAAGACATATCAATATGTTAACATAATACAATATAGACAAATAATTACATTATGCATAGTAACATATGAAAGTAGAATAAGGTTCTGTATTCGCAGCCACACTGCCACACTGTGTTGTAGTAATCAATATATTTAAAACGTGAAGTTTTTTCTGTCGGAACGTAGTATGAGCCTTACATCAGGCCGATTTCGATAATTCTTTTTGTTTTAATAAAAGCTGTCACCGTGTAGAGTAGCAGAAGTGTCTTAAATTGAGCAAATTCTAGCGGCAAAGTGATTGTAGAGGAAATACCATAGTAGTGGAACAAGTAAGCTCTCAAAATCGGTCTGTGGTGTTCTGCTGCTTGTTGAAATGGGCCACTGTACCAGCGATAAGCCCAAAGCAGTGAATGTATTGCAATACGTGCAATCAGTGGATCGGCTATCACAGTTGTTTAAAATTTAAGTTAGTTTGTCGCCACTGCTGTATTACATTGTTTAAAAAATGGAATAATTTTTATAATTATAATAAGGCCACCTATACGGTGGGCTAACAAGTTAATAATTCTAATGTTTTGATTGATATTCGTGAGAACTATAAAATAAACGCTGTTACAATCTGGTAGACATATAACATTTTCTTTGCAAATTGCACAAGGCAATTTAAGGTATCGACCAGATCGGGAGCAATTTGCATTATTAGGAGTATAATTAGCATTATTTGGACTAAAATCGTTAATATTAGAAATTAATTTATTTATAAAATTGACTAGTACTTGTTTATTCGTTTTTTATTAGTACGAAAGAAATTCTTTTTTTACAGTGTCATTTTGGCGCCCCTTGCCGCTTGCGCCTGTAGGCGGGCGCCTACTCGGCCTATACCTAGTTACGGCCCTGGTGGTAACTAATAAATTGCTAAGTTGCCAAATATGACTATTTTAATTTTGACGTTTTAAAGAGCTGTATTGTCAGGTTGACAGTTAAAATATTTTCGAAATTTGTTGGGAATTTAGGCATTAAGCTGTTTGGTAGTGCAAAAAATAGTATATACACCACGGTAGCGAATCGTCTTCTAACCTTCGCGCTCAGGTTATAATACTGCGCTTCGCTACCTTGATGTATAATATACTATTAATTATTCTATTTATATTATTGGTGATGCTTGGCATATTTGCCTGTTTTGTTCGTCAAATAAATCAATAAATAACAGAATCAGTGAGTGCTAGGAAATCCCCTAACGCACAACAATGTTGAAATATTAAACAGTTTATATGTATGGACTATAATACTAAAGTCAATTAATACACTGCATTACAATAAAAAAAAACAAAAAGTGTTTAAAGAGAAATTGTGATGTTCAAGTAGCGTTGTTTCTAAAATTAAAATGTCTCCAAAAAAATCATTTTTTTCTCAGTACGCGTACGCTTTAAATTGAGATTAACACCAAGCCTAAATAAAGTATAGCTATTAACATATCTAGGAATGTTATGAGTATCATAACTGCCGCAGATGTTGTATTGAAATCCGAGCTCGCAGAGCGAGGATTTTAAAACATCTGAGGCTGTTATGATTCATAACATCCGTGATTTGTTCAATAGTTTATCGGTTGCTGTATGGTTATGGTTGCCATGTACGGTAATGGACTATTACCGTACAGATCAGTTATGATTTAGGTACCAGCCTACTTTTGTATATGTAAACAAGGGATTAATATCCTGCAACCGATAAAATTCTTTACCGATGTGCTACATCTGCCATGCCCTTTACTGCGCGTCAGAAACAATTGAGACGTTTTTATGCAATCAGCTACCGAATTCGGCAACACCCAAGTTTCCTACATAATCACTAATTCATTATGAAGAATTGTATTGAAGTTCAAATTGAAGATGTAGGCTAATTTACAATATTGCTGGTGAAACGAACGCAGAACGTCACTTCGACACCCTTGTCAAATGCAAATGCAACTTACGCAAACTTCTTTTTTTGTTGGTCTGTGAACTACTCGTATGGTCGGATGTATACCGCATATATGTATTATACATATATTGCTAGTAGGGCCTCGGAACGCCCGAAAACATTACGGCGCCGACATAGTTTCACTTAGAGTATAACGCGTCTCGTGCGCATGCGTGACAATTCGAACTCCGCCTTTAGAAGCGATTTTTAAACTTGACCACTTCCTCATTGGGCGGACGACGCCGCCGCGCTTGCGCACAGCTTACCATTATACATTGAAGAGTTGGTTGTCTGTGTCACTTCCTTCATGAGTTTCCCACTCATAGCCGCTAGCAATATAGTAAGATTACATATATGGTATACCGTCACCGCGATAACCATGGCACATGCAGTGTTGCCACATTTTATGATATACAATACGCTTCGTAGAAGAAGACAGAGTACTAATAATAATAGAAGCAAGGTTGAATGCGTTGGAAGACTCCTTTGTGTGTTTCGTCGCTCATTTGCAATGTACTAACTGCATAAACCAAGACTATCTAAAAGAGCAGTTTCTCAATGTTTTTGCAAAGAAATTAAAATCTGTTTATTTTTGATTAAATAATTAACTGACTCAATCAGACTTCCTAAGTGTTGTTTTTGAACCTCTAACCCCATGTACAAAATTAGATGAAGTACTAACTTGCGTTGGGCAAGGGTAAGGGTAAGTAAACATTTGAAATTCCTTAATAAATGCAAGAAATTATCATTAACACCCAAATTCTTACAAAGAAATTATAATAATATCAAATTCGAAAATAACAATAATTATAAAAAATTTAACAATATTTTATCACAACATATAAAGAAAATTCTATCACTTATTATCAATGACTCATATTGCTACTTAATAGTAGCTATAGAAGAAAACATTTTAAAAGATAATACTGAAATTTCCTTTTATCGAAGATATGTCGACGACATAATTGTTGCAACTAAAAATCATAACATAACTAACATTTATAATATTTTCAATAGCATACATCCACGATTAAAATTCACAACTGAACGAGGGGATAAAAACAATTCTATAAATTTTCTGGATTTAAAATTAATAAGAAATAAAAATAATATAATAGAAACAAAGACATAAAATCCGATAGATATTTAAACTATAAATCAATTACAACCATTAAATATAAAATTAGCTTAATTAATAATTTAATAGATGGAGCAATAAAATTATCTTCAAATAAATTTCGTAAACATAATATAAATAAAATTAAACAAATGTTAATTAAAACTAATTGCCCAATAACATTAATAGAAAAAACAATTAAAAGTAGATTAAAACAAATAAAAGACATTCCATAAATTTACAACCAAATTTCCTTGGAGATGAATTTAATACTTGCACTGATAACAAAACTATCACTAATTATATAACATTACCATACATTCCTAATTTATCTTTAGCTTTAAAAAAAGAACTTAACAAATATAATTGTGAAGTAGCTTTCAAAAATCACAACACTCTGAACATTTTTCTTTAACAACCTTAAGGACGATATAGATATAAATAACGAATCTAATGTAATATATGAGTTGAGTTGCAACAATTGTGTTGCTAAATATGTCGGACAGACAAAGCAACTATTAAAAAAAAAGAATTTCACAGCATAAAAATTCAATACGGAAAAAAGCAGAAAAACCGAATCTAGCCAATACTGCGTTATCAGACCATGCGGTCGAGAATTTTCATAATTTTTTGACTTTAAATCACCAAAAATATTACAAAGAGAAAATAACCTACAAAAACGCCTAATAATGGAAATGATAGAAATTTAAAAAAGTCCTTATTCAATCAATTATAAAACTGATATCAAAAAACTTAATGTAATTTATCATAATTTATTCTAAAAATATTCAAATATATCATTAACTTTAATTTCAAATAACTATTGTATTAAATGCTAACTTTTAGAAAAGAAAGTAAATATTCTCATTTGATCATAAACTACTAATAAAATTTTAGGTGTAAGAAAATGGCCGCACCTCGATCAAACATGTACGGCCTCTTAAAATTAAAATATTAAATTTCAGAACCAAAGTAAGTTACAAAGTATTTTAATCAGATAATACTTAAATTATATTATTTCCTACTTCTTTTCAGATACATATTTAATGTTCATAATTAAAACTGAACCTAAAATTCAACATTTTCCGTTATTTCGCTGTAGGATGTCAACGTGTTCTCGTAAACCAAGTGAAAATTTTAAACCGCATTCAAAACGAATTTGAAAGAGATTATTACACACAACTGTCACATGACTGATATCCAATGAGAATCATGCATTTTTTGAAAATCGACCAATCCCGAACTGATTAGCTGATAAGCGCCCATGGGCTGCTTACCAAGCGATAAGCTCCCTAGGGATGATTATCGACCCCGTGGATGGTGTCATAATTAGAAATAGAAATGCAAGGAACAAGGAATTTGATTTTTTTGGCATTATTAGATCAATTTTAAATCATAATTCGTATACGGGTTTTGTGTAATAATCTTCAAAATATAAACGCGGGCAACACACATATAATTTTGCCCGTGCCAAGAGTCATCGTGCTGGTTGCCCTTAGAAAACTGCCCTCGGGCAAACCCTCGGGACAGTTTTCATTGCAATCAGCACTCGACCCTTGGCGTGTGCAAAATTGTCGGTAAGTATGTCTCGCCCTTGTTATATTACTATTGATAATCTCCTTAACCATTTGTACCTGTAAAACTTCGTTGAAATATAGTAAGTTTATTCGTAATGTAATTTTGATTTTAAATAATTTCAAAAATTTCTTTTTTTGTAGGGAAATAACAAAAAAATATGGAAATGAGCAACATTAAAAACCGGTACATCTCGAAACTGTAACAAATAAATCTTAAAAAATGTCTCAATTCAATTTTCCTCACAAGAAGCTGCAATTTGTTTTCCATTACTACAAATAAGTAAGTTTTAACATATATCCAATTAATTACCAACAATATTTTTGTTTTTATAGTAATCAAGAAGAATTATCTTGGAAAAATAAAACAAATAACGAATGAATAGCTTTGATAATAATCCTGATGGGAATATTTTGCTAATTTTGAATAATAAAAATTATTAATAAATAACAACGTCTAAATTTAGGACATGAACTTTTGACTAAAAAGGTATGTTATTGTATTATTGAGGTTAAAAACTTCGTTCATTCTCCTATCATCATACTCTGTGATTTTAATAAGCTAATTATGTATTTTACCTTACAGATATTTTATAAAAATATGTAAACTGAAGAAGACTATAATAGTCGAAATATATTTTTCAATCTTTCAATGTTTTATGTTAAACTTAACAAATTAGCTGACAAGAGTTTTTCTACAAAAGAAATATCGTTTATTATAATTAGCGGATTTCTCTTCTTGGGAGCCTCGCATTTCAGTTCTCTCTTTATATCCTCGTTCTGGATGATTTTTTGCATGTCCTCTGGTGTTGCCGTTTCTACTATGAGTGCTTTTCCTGTTGTTCTCATTGCCTTAATGCGTATTTTTTGCCTTTGTGGGTTTATCGTGCTTGTAAATTTTTTCATTACTTCTTTGCCATCTTCACCAGTTGGGGATGTTATGAATAAAGTATTGTTAGTTTTTTGAGCTGTCTTCTCTACCATTCCAGTCTTGCCCTTGTTTTCCTTTGCCACTGCTGATGCGTACCATGTTTGTGCCATGGAATTTGTCATTGTCTGTTTTTCTGCCAACTCCTGTCTCAATCTTTCCTCTTTAAGCTCTTTTATCTTGCCTTGTTGTTCAGTTTGCGCTATTGCCCACAGTGTGATTTTCTCTTTTAATGTGTTTGAGTATACTTTTGGTAACTTCTTGCCTGTGGCTAGTTCATTTTCAATGTAGTGAAGCAGTTTCGAATAAATATTGGTACTCAAATGATGTAGAAACAATAGTTATTTGTTTCATTAGTACAAAAAATGCATGATTTCTGGACAAGTAAGACAGATCAGTCTTACGCGTCCCGAAAACGCATTTTTTGTGCGAATGAAACATACTATTTTTTCTCCAACTGCTCATAAATTCGGTAATATAACTTATTATTTAGAATCAAACATTGTAGGTTATATTGTAAAACTGTCATGGCGCAAATAAACAATCACTATACGGGAAAATTAAACAACAACGACGGCGATTGCCGAATATTGACGAAGCGTTTGTTTTTTATTTAAAATTTGCCATGTAAAACCCTATCTTGCGTCCATTTTTGTACTAGTGCAAATATGAGTCGAAAAGTGTACAGTTGCCAAGGTAATTGGTGAACATCCCGAAATGACTCACTTTTTATACAAAATTATTCGACAATATGGCGTCTTATTCGTGTGGTTGGAGAAAAAAATATTAGTAAAACAGTGACAATAAGAATTCAAAAAGAACCAGTTAAAAATGCAAAGGTTAGCATTGCCAGACTAACTTCTAAATATTATTTACAGTTTTGCTTAATTAAAAAAAAAATGTCATTTATTTATTTATGTATTTAAGTAAATGTTGCCCAACAGGTACAAACCCAATTATAGGACAAACACACATAAAGCGTACTAAATAGTTACATGCAAAACTTAAGGAATGTAAAATATTAGTACAGACTACAGAGTTGATAGAGCCAGAACCAAGGTCAGAACAGAGAAATATTTTATTTAGTCTTGACAAATGCTATTCTAAGCTTTTATCTTTTACTTGCTTTAGACTACAAAAAAAAATATGTTTTCACTAAGAAGATTACAATAATGACACATAATATAAATGGGAGATTTTACAAGGATATTAGTTTTAGCCACTGGACGATAAAATGTAAGTATACACATTTCGAACTGGTAATCTTGGAACAAAAATAAAGTAGGTATGATCAAAAATTATTTTTATCTAATATGGCTATGGAATAGTTCCTACTTTATGAATGCAACTAATAAGTCACGTATAAATCAAATATCAAATTCACATTTAAGTATAAATAATGTAGCTGCATTCATAAATTAGGAAGTATTCCATAGCCATACTAGATGAAAATAATTTTTGATCATACTATATGTAGTTTACTTAATAATTCAGAACAATCAATTGAGTAATGAATTAATTTGTATAAGAATACTAAGCTACTTTGCTTTCTACGAGACTCGAGTGATATACAATTTAATGCATTGAGTAGGATAGTGTGATCAAAACCGCGCTCAGGATACACATGTCTAACTTTATAAACTACAGATATTTTAACATTTTTCTTTATACGCTTTCTAACATGCTTTTATAATATTCATATGTCGGATTCCAAATAAGAAAACGGTTATCGATCTTAGTTCTAACAAGAGAGTGGTATAGAATTTTTATTGAATTTGGTTCACGAAATGATTTTGTGTAGTGATGGGCATAACCGGACAATTTTCATAACCGAATTATTTGCATTCGAATCATATTAATAACCGATTGATTATTTGAATAATCATTCGAATCAATTTTGGCTATCGATTCGTTTCGATTAAGTCAGCCGGTTTTCCAGTTGGCGGTTCACCGTCATCTGCATCGTCATCATAACTTGCAGATAGCAGAGGAACTCAGTTAATCGTTAATTATAATAATTGTATAAATTATTTTTATTTGATTTCTAAGGAGTTTAAACCATTGAAGATAGCTATATCAATACTAATCATAAAGAAATTATAAATATGCGAATACAAAGTATCTATTGAATCTATTTTTAGTTCCTAAAATTCTCTAGTAGTCAACCTTCCCTTTTCGCTTGCACATCATACCGGTATATTTTAGAATCCATCATTTATCTACGTTCAGCCTTCCGCGGTTCTAAGGACGCACACTTACAATTTTCAACATCGAAATCCACTTCTTGTCCCGACTGCTTCGTTATTAAAAATTAAATATAAATCTTTTACGATATTGGAAAATCTTATTTCGCTTTCTGTTTATCCCTTATTAGGCATAATCAACCGCGTTTCGAAGCAAAAATTTAGGCCGTTACAGCCAACACAACTTCGGCAAATCGCATACTCAGCAGAACGTTATCTTTAATAGGAACGGCCCCATAAATTTAACCCTAGAACGCATAGGTGGCGTCATATGAGACACCACCTATTTAACTATCTAGTTTTTAGTGATTTGTTGTTATGTTATCATATTCATATTTTCAGTACCTCACCAGAAGATTATTGTTGATATCTCCCTTTCATTTTTAATTTCCAAAACTTGTTACAAGCTTTATAATTAGTTTTTTAGTTACTTGGTGTCGCATATGACGCCATCTATGCAATCACGTAACACGTTTTCTCGGTAGGTGTTGGTCGGTAACCACTTGCCATCTGTCAGTTTACGTACATAATTTTCATAGTAAAACGTAATGCGAAGTGGAATTTGTTAAAATAGCTATGACTACTGTCTTTATAGGATTGCCAGTTAGCTATTATACTTCAGTCGCCGAACAGATCGAGTGGATCAGGCAACCAAAATAACATATTACAAAGGTAACTCGATAATATATTAACTAATTACTAAAAGGAACAGAGATGGCGACGCTTATAATTAGAACTAATTTCAATTGACATTAAATAACTTTTTAAGGTTATGATGCAAATATCGAGAGATCCAAAAAAAAATGATTCTCTGCGGGCTGTGGAAGTTCAAACGTATGAACAATATGTTGCTGACACTGTAAGTCTATGTAAAATTCGAGGTTAGCAGTTTTGGTTTTGCTTGAGTTTTGACACAGACAGTGTCACCAACAATACACTTCAGTACTGCCACCTGATTCAGGCTATCCAGGGCGTGCTGCAATTGAGTTTTTACAAAATCACACTGTAGTTATTTGTCAAAAGTGTTTAACGTAGATATTAGTACCTGATCGGTTCCTTAGATTTAACAATTCATTTATTCATACTCATAAATAAATATTTTAAGAACTTAAATTTCCGCTTTGCCCTTTAATATGCATCTATGCAGTCAAAATTATCTCCCAGATATTAAAAAAGGCGTATAGTAAATTTAAAGTGCCTCATTAAACAAAAAAAGGCGTGGTGTCGTATACGACACCACATATGCGTTAATGTAACTTTCTTAGATGTATGCGTTCTAGGGTTAACTCGTCGACTGGGAGTATCAAATGTCTTAATAACATCAACAAGCAGACGCGAGCCTCACTTGGGTTAATCAAGTACATACGTAGAAAAGGTTATATGAGTTATGAATGCCGTATTATTTACAGAATTTCGATCACTTGCAGGTCGCTGAGACGCGGCACGTAGTACGTATCAGGATGAGGTTATTCTTCATCCGAATACTTGGAACGAAAACCGAGTTACACAGGTTATTTCAATAACCGGATAACCGGTTATTTTTGATTCGAATAAGCCCATCACTAATTTTGTGCTTCGGATAATAAAGCCTATTGGCAGCTGCTACAGATTCAATAATGTGCTCATTAAAACGTAGTTCACAATCAAACAACACACCAAGTTCTTTAATTGTATAACAGCGTATAAGAGAGTCGCCATTAATGGTATAGTTGTAATTAATTGAATTAGATTTCCTCGAATATGACATTACTTTACACATAGATGTGTTTAAATGCAACTTGTTTAAACAGCACCATTGCTACAATTTATCTAAATTGTGATGCAAGGTTAAACAATCTAGGCCAGTCAAATTAGACATTTACTTGACAAAAATACTACCTGAGAAGTGAGCATGTAGTTTTATAGAACAAATCACGTATGCAAAAAACCGTTTTTTCATTACTTTGACCGCAATTGACCGTGATTTGTTCTATAAAATTAACATGCTCACCTTTCAGGTAGTATTTTTGTCAAAAAAACGAGGTATTTTCGACAATTTGACTGGCCCAATCAGTATGTAGACGCAATAGAAGTAAAAATCTTGATATCGTCAGCGAAGATAAGCAATTCACAGTTCATATTATATGCGACATCATCAATAAAAATCAGGAACAGCAAAGGTCCAAGGCTAGACCCATGTGGTACTGCAGACTTTGCAACAACAGTTTGAGAATTATATCCACCATATGAGACATATTGCAGCCGGTTCGTCAGGCAAGAATTGAAAAACCTTGATAAGTGGATGACTAAATCCCAGACAGTTCAATTTATTCAGCAACATTCCGTGATCTATACTTTTACATATCTGTTGTTACAGTATCAAATTGATATAACGACACTCACAGATGAGCGAATGCCGAATACTAAACAAGAGAGGGCGTGGTCCTAAAACGAGACACCACAGTAGGGATGGTTGTCAATTCCCGGACCTACTCTTTTGAACCTAGTTCGTTCGCCGGAGTAGGTGCACCTGGTTCGGCGTTCCTTAAAGAGTAGGTCGCCTGATCCGGCGTTCCTTCAATGAATCAAACCTCTGTGCAACTAAGCCGAACCGCGCCAGCGCGCGGAGCGGCGGAACTGTAAACGGAATGCCGGACTCTCGCACCTAGGAGTGATCCGTCGTTCCTTCAAGGAATCGAACCGTTTTGCACCTAAGTCAAACCGCCCCAGCGCTGAGGAGCGCGGAGCGGCGGAACTGTGGAACAGAATGCCGGACTCTTGCTCTTACGAAGCGTATCGGATCGCTCCTCTTTCTCGGACTGCAAAGACGTCGAATTTGAAATCGGAATGGAAATGGATCGACGCGGTTTGCGCTTCGCAATCGTTCGTAACTGACTAGGAACTGCATAATCTACGCAAGGAATTTCAGATTCGGATTCGGAATTGCGGGATCGTAATGGCAATACCTCGTGTGTTGTGCCAAAATCATAGACCATGTAGGCTACTTTAAGGTATAAATAGAAAAAACGGAAAACATTTCATAATTTTAAATTGTAATAAACATATTTAATTGTAATAGTTTATTGATGCCCTGCTAATGCAGTCAAAGAAATCTTTTACAATTGAATTAGACGACCCAGCAAAAACTTCCGACCGGAGCCGTCGGATTCAAATCAAAATCACGTCCCCTACATTAACACATGAGTCATAACATGCGACTGTAGGTGTAGTCCCATCAGAGATCCGACTACGACCGCTCCAGCGTCTGGCGAGACCTGCTATATCCCGGTGACCACAAGCGGAACTGAACCTAGTTTCTTGCACCTAGTTCGGAGTCGGAGTCGGATCAGGTTCACTTGATCCTTTAGCGGAACAGGTTTTACCATCCCTACACCACAGGGCAAGCGTGCTGATATATACAGGGTGTTATCAAATAAAAGGGCGCCACAAGGTCTAACTCAAGGAGACCCACGCTTGACCGAACCTTGAAGGTCAAACCGGGAAAAACATACTCAAATACTAATTCTGGAAACCACAGCGCAGCGACAAGCGCGTCAACCTATCTGCAACGCTCATTCACCACGTCCAGGGCTTACCTTACATTGATCTTGACACAGTGACTCAGTCACCCTGTAAACAAACATGCACAAGACAGAGGAAAATCATAAGTCGTTGACAGTTAATACATCTATTGGGCCACTTCACATGACCGAAAACTTACAGTTTGTACCGACGTGGTCGGCATGTACATCAATTTGGCACAGTGAAAGGAATAAATACTTAACGGAATAAACCCAGCTGGGAAACGCCCTATCTAGGAGCTACAACGCACAGCTAAGGCGAACAACAAGTCAAAATCAGTTCTATTTAAATGCCGGCATACGACTAAACAAGTGTAATTACACAAGCGTGAAATTTGTACGTGAGTGTACCAGGCCTTGAGTGAGCGCCGGGCACGAATATGTGTGAGTTTTAATTACAAGAACATACTGGTTTGCAGCAAAACAGTTTAGAACACAAATGTTAGTTTTATACAAGAATGTACCAGGACTTAATTGAGCGCCGGGCACGAATATGTGTGAGTTTTAATTACAAGAACATACTGGTTTGCAGCAAAACAGTTTAGAACACAAATGTTAGTTTTATACAAGAATGTACCAGGACTTAATTGAGCGCCGGGCACGAATATGTGTGAGTTTTAATTACAAGAACAGACTGGCTTGCAGCAAAGCAGTTTAGAACACAAATATTAGCTTTATACAAGAGTGTACCAGGCCTCAATTGAGCGCCGGGCACGGATATGTGAGTTTAGTTACGAGAACATGCTGGCGAAACAGTTTATAACACAAATGTCACCTTGGTTGATGGATTAGCCTCGAGACGGGCGTAGGGCGCTGCATGCAGGCGTCGATTGGCGCTACACTTTTGATAACGTAGCGTGGGCGAAATGCAGTGACGTCCGGAATGGTGCCCTGCGTCAGGCGTGAGTGAAATGTGTCATGCCCTCTTGGCAAACACGAACATTAGGGTGGCTGTTAATTAGCTCACTCAGAGATGAATCCCATATAACAAATGACGGACAAAATAGGCCATAACTAATGAGTGGCCAAAACAAACCCGCGAGCGGACATCACCAGAAAAACACAAGTACTCTCTCAGCTCGCCAAGCGCCGTCTGCCACAGGAAAAAGACACTATCTCGACTTGACTCTGCCGCGTGCCCAGACTGAATGCCTAAAACCGACGCTAAAACGGAGCTTCGCGCTCAAAACTCGCTGTCTGCCAGATGCAGGTGTGACCAATCACAGCGCAAGCTGCGTCGGAACCGACAACGCGTGATTGATAGCAAGCGACAGAGGTAGAAGCTACACTCTTTGCTCTCATGGGCTAAATTTTGAATATGTTGAAAATAGACGTTCTTACAACTGAAGGACACGCAGCTGCAGGAAACAACGATGTAAAAATTGGCGCGGTGCGCCAAGCCTTTCAATTAAGCCAAAAGCCATGCTCGTGTCTGAATGTTTCTTTGATACGAAAAGCTAAAGCGTTATTCGATAAATTATTATTAAGATGGCCCTGATAAACAGGCAGGCTCGCCAACTCTGTCCCAAAACTCTACGAAATGGTAATGTAACTCTATGAATTCGAGAAGAATAAAAAAATGGCCTGACACTGTATAAATTACGTCGACCTGGCATCGTTTATCTACAACTTTGGACATTGACTGTGTTAAATATGTTTATCTACAACTTTGGACATTGACTGTGTTAAATATCATAAATTCGTTAAAGTTGACCGTTTTTTAACAAAACCGTGTTGATATGCCAAAATATTTTTTTATGCGGCCGGAAATACAATTATACAGGACCATTTCAAAAACCTTTGCAATGTTGGACAAAATGGATATCGGTCTGTAGTTCTTAGCATCAAACCGATCACCACTTTTGAAAACTGGACATATTCTAGCAAGCTTCCACTCATCTGGAAACATGAGTGTTTGAGAGCCGCATTCAATATGATCGTAAGAGGCCTGCTAAAAACGTACCACCGCGGCCAAAAAAATGGAAACACCAGCGTTAATCAAGTTAACGCTTTTTTATAATTTTACACAGTGTTATTAGGGGTTTACATAATATTAGGTTATATTTTTTGACTTTTTACTTTTGACAACAACTGACAACTGCATTAAACAATATGATATCAGCAATGTTGATTTAACTTAGGTAATATACCCATTTACACTAGGAAAACAATGACGTTTCCATTTTTTTGTCCGCGATGGTACCTGCCATCCCTTAAAACAAAGTCAGGTATTTGATCAGGATCTGCAGTCATCTTACGCAATGCACAGACAACTTCATCTTCAGTTATAGTAGATGTGTTTATAGATAAGCTACTTGACTGAACATTATGACTAACAGGAGCAACGGTAGAATCAATATACAGGGTGTAGAAATGCTTTACGCACCATAGGGATTTCAATGGTAATTTCTTTATATGGAAATATTTGCTTCCCTAATTATTTTAGAGCAAACTTGTACAGAAGTTTTTTGTAGAGAAAAAAATTCTGCATCTATTCATGCCATTATTTGTCATTTTACATTTTGGAAAACCGAAAAAATTAAAGAAATTAGAATTACTATTTTCAGAAAAATCAGTGGTGCCTTAAATATTATGACAAAAAACTTCTTTACAAGTTTGCTCTAAAATAATTAGGGAAGCAAATATTTCCATATAAAGAAATTACCATCGAAATCCCTATGGTGCGTAAAGCATTTCTACACCCTGTATACGTTACTAAAGTAGGATATTAATAACATCTTGTGGATTTTTATATTTAACATAATCTTTTTTTATTTTTCCCGGTATTCTTGTAGTACCCTGTTTATTATTGATCTAGGACCAAAAACGTTTAGAATCATTTGTGATTCATTGTTCAACATAACATAGTGTTGATAAGCAGCGGCTATTGACGAGTGCCCTAATTTGTTTAAATTGTTGTAAATACCAGTGGTGTAACTAAGATTTTGCTTTGGGGGGTGTTCTGGGAGAGTGATCAACCTTATAATCAGGGCCGTAACTAGGTATAGGCCGAGTAGGCACCCGCCTACAGGCGCAAGCACCAAGGGGCGCCAAAAGAGCACTGGAAAAATTTCTTTCGTACTAATAAAACATAAATAAGCAAGTGGCCAATTTTGCAAATAAATTAATTTATAATATTAACGATTTAAGTCCAAATAATGCTAATTATTTATAATGCGAATTGCGCCCAGTTTGGTCGATACATTACATTGCCTTGTACAATTTGCAAAGGAACTGTTATATGTCTAGCAGATTTATTTTATAGTTCTCACCTATATCAATCAAAACAATAGAATTATTAGCCTGTTATCTCACCGCATAGGTGGCCTTATTCCAATTATAAAAATATGTAAAAGGCTTTTCCCAGAACTTCCCTCGTCGACATTGTGACACTATATATATATATATATATATATATATATAATCCGTGACCTTATCTACCCGTAGAGTGTTAAGGTATTACAATTCAAATAATAATAAAATTCGAAAAATATAAATTATAAATTCACAATTCAGTTACAACTATGCACACTAACTACTATCACTTCCTATAAACATATCTTGCCCATTCTTTTTTGTTTCTTGCCATTCTTGTTCCTTCTTTCCATGTTACTCCTTGTTTTGTTAAATTTTCCGCTATCACCCCGTCCCATGTTTTTCGTGGTCTTCCTCTTAATCTTTTTTGTGTTGTTTTCGCTAACCATATCCTTTTTGTCTGTCTTTCTTCTTTCATGCGGACCAGATGTCCAAACCATCTTAATTGTTGCTTCGCGATACTTTCCAGAATATGTTCTACATTTAGTTCTTGCCTTATCTGCTCATTTCTTATTCTATCATTTCGGGTAACTCCTTTAACTGCTCTCAGGTACTTCATTTGTATGGCTTGTATTCTGCTCTTCATTTTGTTATTTAAAATCCAACTTTCCGCTCCATATGTTAAGATTGGTTTGAACACTGTGTTATATACGGTTATTTTTGTCTTTCTCGATATTTCCTTTTTTCTTATGAATGTCCTGTTCATTGCATAGTATAGCTTTGTTGTATTTTCTATTCTACTGTTTATTTCCATGTCTTCTTTTCCATCTTTGTGTATATTTACTCCTAAATATTTGAATGTCTCTATTTGTTCTATGTTTCGTCCATCTATTTCAATTTTTACTCTTGCATCATTTCTTCCTATTGTCATCACTTTTGTTTTTTCTTTGTTTATTTTCAAGTTTCTCTTTTTTAGTGCTGTATTCCATATATTTAAGTTTGCTTGTAGGTCTTTTTCATTCTTTGCATATACTATTACATCATCAGCGAAGGCACTTTCAGCTATGTCCACCATCTGCATGTTCCTATACCCTACTTGTAATTTCTTTGTTTGTGTTTTTATTTCTTTTAAGACATCGTCAAGTATTATGTTGAAGAGTATCGGACTGAGTATTCCTCCTTGTCTTAACCCCTCCTTGGCCAGAAACTCCTCTGATTTCATATTTCCTGTTCTTACGTAATTTCTAGTTTTCTTGTATATAGTTGCTATGGCTTTTCTCAGTTGTTCATTTACTCCTCTTTTTCTAAGACTATTCCATAATTCTCTTCTTGGGATGCTATCAAAAGCTTTTTCGATATCTATGAACGCTACATATATAGTATTGTTCATATTCTTTTGAATGAGTTGCTTCATTGTAAAAATATGGTCTTGCACCCCTCTACCTTTTCTAAAACCACTCTGTGATTCTTCTAGTTGCTGTTCGATTTTTATTTGTAACCTTTTTTCCAGGATTCTCTCATATACTTTTAACATAGTACTGAGCAAGGTAATTCCCACACTCTCTGTTATCTCCTTTTTTGTATACAGGTAAAATTATTCCCACTTCCCAGTCTTTTGGTATATTTTGTTCCTTCCATATCTTATTAAATAATTTTTGTAAACTTTCTATCCCGTATTCACCCATGTTTTTTTATCATTTCTGATGTTATGCCGTCCTGTCCTGCCGCTTTACCTCTTTTCAACCTCTTAATGGCTTCTGTTATTTCTTCCTGTTTAATATCATCATTTTGTATGTATTCGGTGTTTTCTGACGTTTCCTTGTTGTCTTCTATTTCGTCTGGCGTAATTAGTTGTTCTGTATTTAGCATTTCTTCAAAATACTCCTTCCATCTTTTCATTATGTCCTCCTCTTCTTCTAGTATTTCTCCATTTAAGGATTTAATGAACATATTTCTATTTTGTTTCCCTTTCCGTATTGTTTTTAATAGTCTATAAAATAACTTCTGATTTCCCTTGCTATCTCGCTCCATTTTTTCTCCAAATTCTTCTCAAGATTGTTGTTTCGCTTTCTTCACCATTTCTTTGACTTTTATCCTTTGTTCTTTATACTTGTTATAATTTACGTTATTTTTTTCGCTAAGATATTTTTTCCATTTTTGTTTTTTCAGCTTTACTTCTTTTTGAATTTTCTCGTTCCACCATCTTGTTTGTTTTTTGGTTATGTCTGTTTTGATACATCCGCAGGTTTCTTTTGCTATTTCTATTATTTTATCTTTAATTGTTCTCCACATGTCTTCTATTGTCATGTTATTTATACTTTCCCTGATTGTATTCATTTCTGCCTCTATCTTCTCTTTATATAATTTGGCTGTTTCTTCTTCTCTAAGCTTATACGTTCTGATTACTTCTTTTACTGCTATATTCTTATTCTTAATTTTGATATGTTCTTTTTGTTTCTTATTTTGTATTTCTATTTTTGCTAATACCAAGTAGTGCTCTGAGTATATTTCACATCCTCTTCTCACTCTTGTGTCTTTTATTTCTCTTCTATAATTCTTATTAACAATAACGTAATCTATTAATGATCTTTCTTTTCTACTTACTATTTCTCTTGTAAATTTATGCGTATCTTTGTGTTTATAGAATGTATTTGTCACTATTAAGTTGTTTAAAATACAAAAGTCTATTAATCTTCGTCCATTATTATTTCTGTCCTCTTCTCCATATATACCTATTGTACTTCCTGTTTCATCGTCTTTTCTTCCAACTCTTCCGTTTAAATCTCCCAGGATTAATAATCTTCCCACACTTTCTTCGGTCACTTCTGTTAGTTGATCCCCATTGTGACACTAAATAATTTTAAAAATGAAATTAAGTTAGGAGTAAAAATATCTTCACGTTTTTAATAAATTAAATAAATTTTCAAATAAAAAAAAAGTTACCGGTGGTCAAACTCGAACGGCAGGCGAACCGCGTGTGCAGCCCCAACGTTTTCTGGGATTTTAAGGAACCGGGCAATTTCTACCTGCGTCACGAAGCATCAACTTCTCGTTCGCAGCTATATTTAGTAACGCGCTAATTTGTGCCTCGTTTTTGTATAGTAAAAAATGTATTCTGTATCTATTGGCTTCCATTTTTGGTAAGCATAAAGCTTGCACTATGCACAAAGTATTACTTTTATCTATCACTAAGTTGAATGAAAAATAAACACAATTTTATTTTTTTAAAGTGCTCACCTTGTATATATTTGTTTCATTTCACCCTGAAACGTGAAGATCTGAAGAAAATTGGGAAGATGATTTTTTCGTGATTACAATACTTCCTTCGTCTATCAGACGAGGGAAGTAAAAATGTTTCCATGTTTAGAACAATGTGGCAAGCGTTACTATCAATTTTTGTGTTAAATAAGGTGTTGCCACGTAGTTAGTTCAAAAGCAAATATACTTGTTACCAATGTTGTGTTTCAACATTCTGTATTTAGTTAACCAATCACTTTAGGTCATATACTCATCTGCGATGTTCTTCATAAAATCACTTGCCAAAACACCCCGTTAGGTTATGAATACTACTCACAAAAGGGTAGTACTAATAAAACGTTCAGTATTTAATCCAGTTTTATTCAGTAAACAAATATGTATGTTCAGTAATCAACGAATTTTTACAAAGTATAAAAATCCGAATGGTTAGTAAAATATTCCAAATTGCACACCAAAAAATTAAAAATGGTCAGTAAAATATGCACGGTATTTTATTATATTTTGTACACTTTAAAACGTATATTAAAGACATACAAGATGCACAGTAATTTATTTGAATTTGCAGGGTAAAAATAATACGCGCTCAGTAACAGCGACCTCCTTTACCGGCTGGATATTTGAGGTTAGGTTTGTGTTAATAAGTGGGCTAAACAACAGAAAAATATAATTCTGGAAAGTGAGACAGACGATACAAACTATGTTAACAATAGCTACGTTAATCCTGCTGGTAATGCGACTCATGTAGAAGAATTTGATCCGACAAAAAAGGATGACCTAGATTTTTCTTCATTTGATGAGTTTAACTCTGTGATGTTCAATATTTTGAGAACAGTTTTGCCCAAAGATAAAAATTAATGGCTTCATGACCATTGTGACTGTCTAATAGAATTCCTAAAAAAATGATGTGCAGACACATCGTTGTGCTAGCAATAAGACTGAAAATAGTAAGCGCACCTCCGGAAGCAAAAACCATTCCAATAGGACAAAAATGACGCAGAGGTCGTCCAGCGAAAGTCAAGGGAGCTTTGCTGCTCTAATAATATATATTATATATTTACGTACTAGCTGAAAATGTTTACATTTTTATTCTTGTATTTAAGAGAATATTGTGTTTTTATTACTTTTTTTATACAAATATACAAGTTTGTATCTTATTTGTCGTTTCTTCTTCTTTTTATAATGACTTCATTGGAAGTATATCTACAGTGTGACTCACAGAGTATCAGACATAAGGCAATTAACATTGAGAAATTGTGAAAAGATCAACTATTGCTGTGTGCGCATCGAAGTTTGCGATTGGTCAGACATGCAAACAATTTGATATTAATTTGACGTTTGTCATTTTTGACCAATTAGGTACCTACCTCGATGACTACACAGCAATAGTTGATCGCCCAATAATTTTTCAATGTTAAATGGCTATGCCTGATAGTAGACATATTCTATGCAATCCAGGTTATCTGCAGTAACATTCTGGCGAGTGTTTTGGTAAATACCTACGTAATAATATATAAATAATATTCCTTTTAATATTATTCTGTTGGCAATATATTTTATGTACCATACATTATTTTTACTGAATATATTGTACTGGCATACACAGGGGTATAAAAATCAATTTTAAAATGGGATTAAAAGATTACAATAGTTAAATATAATCAGGAACAAATTTAAATATGAATTGGGAATATGAATAATTATTATGCAATTAGAAAAGAAAATAGAATTTATAATTGAGTGGAATATGACTAATTGAGAAACAGATGGATTCAAATATAATGTAATATTTAAAAATATAATAGGTTTGAAGGGAGTGACAAATACTTAATCGAAATAAACTATTATAAATAGTAGGTAGACATCAAAAATAAGTATATAGAGTGTTAAAAGTATAAAATGATATCGTTAAGGACTTTTGTTTTTGATTATTGAGATGACAAATTTAAAAAATCTGGTGTGATACACTCACACAACTTCCTTTTACAGTGATCTTATAATTAGTCAAAAATTTCATTTTTAATTTTTTTAAATTTTTCAAAAATTTTCAAAAATTACAAATTCTACAAAAACGGTACAAAATAGAGCGTTAGTTGAAGAGACAAATTTTCTCTAGAATTTTAAGGTGAATTCGAAAATGTAATAATATACCGGGTGTTTTATTTAAAATAGGAGTTAATAAAAAAATAGAAAAAAAAACAAAAGAAACCCACTTTAGAAGTATTCAACTGGAAAATCACCTATCTCACATCAATACACATTAAAAATGTAAAGTTTAAAAAAAATCGTTAGAGCCGTTTTTGAAAAAATCGAAAAAAACTGAAAAATCACAAGATTAAACACCTACTTCCGGTTATGCGATTTTCTTCAAAAGCTTGCTGTCTCATCTATATAGTACACAAAACTTATATATGAAGTTTCAATGCCATACCTCTTTTGGTTTTTGAGATATTCTGTTCACAGACACACACACAGACAGACAGACAGACAGACCAATGAAAAAAAATATGTTTTTTGGGATCAGGGGACTCTAAAACGTGAAGATCCGTTGAAAACTCAATTTCGAATTTTTGGGGTGAATCCAATACTTCCTTTATAGTAAAAGGAAGTAAAAAGAATGTAGACGTAATTAATTTTGGTGTAATTAAAAGTATAAAATAAACCCTATTTTTAAAAGTAATGTTTGGATATTAAAAAGGGTTAAGTGTAAAACTAAACTGGCGTGGTAATATGGAAATGAAATTTAATGTAAGAAGTAGAGAAAGGAAGTGTACAAGTATGTGGTGAAAAACTAATTGAAAAGCAGAACTAATCTACAAATGAAAATAAATGGAGTAAAATACTGAGTGAGGTTTATTGGAGAGTTACATTTGTCATTGTATATGAAATTGAATTGGATTACGTCGAGTTGTTAGTACTAAAAGGGAGAGTTCCAAGAGAGGACCATCGGTAGAGGAAGCATGTTTCAGGAAATTGGCGGATACGGTGTTGGAGTTAGGTGGCTAAAGCTAGGAAGAGTTTGTATCCCTAATTCTGGACAGTGGACATCTTGTCTCTTATTGGAGCCTTTCGTTGTGTTTGGGAACTGAAGAGGTTGGAGTCGTAGGCAGAGTGGAGCAGCTTGGTTGACATCCAGGACATTGTTAAGTTCAAGTGAAAGGTGGGTGATATTAAGTAGTAAGGTAAGCATTGAAATAAGAAAATAAAGACTAAAAAGGTGAATTTGTTATTAAAGAATTACTTACTGGTTGATGTTGTGTAGCAGTGAAACGATATGGTATTTGTCATTTAATTTTCAATTTATTTGACATATCATTTGACAGAAGTTATTTTTGACTTGTAATAAAATTAAAAAATTAGAACATCAGATTTCAGAATAAGCAATCTAGATAAAAGGAATCCACCCCTGATTTTCAGGAGCTAGCACAAAGAATAATTATTGATATTCAAATCATAAATAGGGCAATTTAAATTGATAAAAATATAATTCATAAACAGATTAATCACTATACATTTTTTATATTGCGGTTTCTTTATTTTATTTACTAGAAATAAGGTTTTTTACTGAACAAAATTACTTATGGTTTTAATACAATAATGCGCAATTAATTGCTTTATTGAAAATTAAACTTCTGTCGTTTTGATTTTTTGAGTGAAACATATTAGTTGTACTAAACACTCTGTATTTTTCCTGAGCATCTATAATTTTTACTGAAGATTTATTATTTTACTGGGCGCTTATTGTTTTCGTACCGATTGTCTTACTATTTTTACCAAAAGATTATTTTACTAAACATCTATTATTTTAATAAACATTTATAATTGTTACTGAACGTTTTAACATTTTTACTGTGCATTTATTATTTTCACTGAACATTTATTATCTTACATAACATTTATTAGTTTTACGTGACATTTATTTCCACTGAGCGTATGTACTTGATGTTTTAATAAAATACTGTGCATTTAATTTGTTGCCCTTACAAATACCTCATAGAACTATTTGACAAAAATTCAAATTTGACTTTACTTTGATACTTTTTACCAGAGTAATGCATATAAATGAAACAAGGAATAGCTTCTTGTTAAGGAGGCAAATGTATTAGCAGCTTCACATCTTCAATTATATGCTCCTGGAATATTTACTAAAACGTTATGCAAGGGTATTTTAGAAGTTTTAGTCCTTAAAGGAGCAGTTTTTTATAAATTTTTATTTATAGTACTGGACTTCATAGTGCACCAGCTACATGTATGTTTAGTAATATTACGAGAAACTACATCGGAATAAGTAAATATCGATGTATCAAATAAAAAACTTTATTAAGAAACACGTTTATGACATAATACAGTTCAGAAGCATTGGTAGACTATATCTTTTAACATCTGCAACTTTTAAATAATACAACACATGAAATACTTTTTAATGTTTTTATTCTATACCTGTAGAACTAGGTTAAATATCTACTGTAAAAGCAACACATACTAGCAACATTAGAAAGTACAAATAGATACCTATTCAATAGATACTCAAATAAATACACACTTCAGTAAAGTAAATCAGATTTGTATAATATTCTGTTGTCGTACTATCAAATAAGACAAAACAAATATGCTAGTTCACTACTACTACGTAAATAAAGATCATCTATAAATGCAAACATTATTTATAATATGGAACATTTCTAAAAATACTACTGCTTTTATACCAACACATTTAGAAATAATTGTAGGTACGTACTTATAGTCGTGATTGACGATACATAAAATTAATGTTTGAATATTTATCTTTCGAAAGTTTAAAGAATATTCACTAAATTATGTGATATAGAGAGCACAGTAACTGTTACGTTTTGTTTTATATACGCTACGGATTACATAGTAATAGTTAGCATAATTAGTTACCAATATAAAGATTATTTCATTTACAGCTTCGTAACTTAACAGACAGCTCTTCATGCCCAAATCGACACCGAAAAATGTCCGTATAATTAATTTTAGGTGTGACTTTAGAAAGAGTAAATTCTACCGACATTTGTCCACAGTGTTGATATTCAAGCTGTACGATAACTTTTTCATCCTCAAAAGTACCCAACAACAATTCTCCAGTAAAATAATGTTTACGTTTATAGTACTCTGAATGATGCCTAACAATAATAACTTTATTATTCTCAATTATAAAAACATACTTAGCAAACATGCCTGTTTCTTTTAAAGTAAGCGCACCTTCAGATACAAGTGTTGCACCATGGCTTTGTAAATGTTTAGCTGCAAATGTTGTTGCAATCAACATGAAACATATTGGGCAATTATAATCTCGGAATTGGCAGTTTATTTCATGTGTACGAATGAGATCACCGGTACCTATAAAATTACAGGTTCGCCAGCGGCAGGGAAAGTTTGTTTCTGCTATACGTTGCCGGAGTTTCAAATCTGCTGATGCCAAAGGGTTGCAATTAATCTTATATGCACATTTGAAGCACATAACTCGACGTGGAAAATAAAATATTGGAAAAACCAGATATTCAATACGGCAATGCGAGCATCGAAGAGATGCAAGTTTTTCGTAATCTACTGTTAAAGTCCCTTTAACAGTTTCTAGAGCTAACATTTTCTTTTTTGTGTCTTTTATAATAACATTGATTTTAATACTATTGGGATTGTCCAAGACCTCCATATACTTGTTCAAGTTTAAGGTATTATTTAATTCATTAAAGCAATTAGCAAAGATAGGGCATGATTTTTCTTTCAAAGAAACATAGCAGTCTGGGATCTTGTTGTTTTCTATTTTAATTTTATATGATGCAGAAACTGCCCCATCTCTATTAAAATATCTAACGTCATAATTAAAATTGCATGTGTTACCTAGATACAGATATGTAACAAGGAAAACCAAGTCATCTTTTAACACCACAAAGATTCCTTTAAAATTTCGATCAACTTGAATAATAAAACTTGCAGCTTCAAGTAAACAAGAAGGGTGGTTTTTGGTCAAGTGATCGAAAAGTTCTGACCGTAAACCACTCCAATAACATGTTTCATCATTTGATACAGGCAAAGGACAGTGATACGACTGATAAACACACTTCGACTCGTGCTCCTTAGCTTGACCAAAAGCAACATTGTCTCTGCATCCGTTCGTTTTGAAACGACATGGAAATACAACATTCTTTAAAATAGTTTCTTCTAGCATCAACGCTCTGTAAACCACGACGTTAGAATTTGGTGGTGAGCACTGGCCACAGATCCATGTTCCATCGGGAAGCAATCGCACTGGCCCATAATATAAATATTCTTTACATAGGGAACATCGCAGTTGTTCTATCACTGGATCGGGTAGATTAATTAAATTTTCTCCCATATTTGGCCACTCTCAGCAACTCCTGCAACACAATATTTTTATAAGTACGACTTAGCTATTTGCAAACCATGCAGTTTCCCCTTTATCTCTCATTGCTAGTAACCCCTTTATGAAACCGTCGAACAACAAGCATCTACTCCTATACAAGAACCATTAGCTTAGTAAAGTATGGTAATGATGTGTTTACAATTTGACCTCATGATATTGATAAAACAAAGACAATTCTTGAACAGTAAAAGGAACTTATTTTACTTTTTACTGTTATCCATCCCTTTTTGCCCCTAGGGCTTCGGGTTTTCTTTAAGTAAAAAGCCTTTCACCAACACTATTTTCACAGCATGACAGCAAATAAGACATTAAGGGCCGGTTGCAGAAAGCAATGTTAAGTCTGGTGTTAGCTAACGCCGCGTCAAAGTGAACAAAATCGCATCAAATTTTGTTTACTAATGTATTAGTTACCATAAGCATTTGAGATTTGATTCGTTTTTGTTCACTTTGACGTCGCGTTAGCTAACACCAGACTTAGGCGAGCCGCACATCAAAGAAACACGAAACATGAAATATGAAACATGAAACATGTTTCATACAATTGCAACGCATTGTTTTAGATTTGAATCAGCACACCGGCGAAACGCTGCATATGCAAAACAAATGTTGCAGAAACATGTTTCATGTTTTAGATCTTGTTGTATTTTGTGTTTCCGTTTCACGACGTTTCATGCAGTTTGTTTTTAAATTTCTAACTTGGTACATCAACGGTGGAGCTTAAAATAAGAGACGATCAACTGTTTAATGTCTCTTTTGTACTAGTAATTGAAAAATACGAAGTGTTATGAAAAAATATTCCAACAACCAACAACCCTGGTCACTACATACGAACTATGTTTAATATTTATTGTATTAATCGGGTGCTCCTAGTAACGTCGTTTTTGTTTATATTTTTCTTCATTTTTGCGTAAAAGTGTTGTTATAACAGCGACTGCTACATCGTCGTTGGAGTTCGATATTTTTATTTTCTTTCCCCAGTGTGTGTACAACATGAAACACTGCTTCATGTTTCATATTTCATGTTTCGTGTTTCTTTGATGTGCGCCTCGCCTTAACATTGCTTTCTGCAACTGGACCTAAGACATACAGGCATACTTTTACAATACCGTATATTTTAGGGTTGTCAGATACAAAAAGCTTAAATCCAAAGTTTGATCAAAATTTAGTTTAAAATAACGTCCTCGGGAGAGCCTGTAACCCCTAGAGGGCGCGTCCCCAGGTGGCGGATAAGGGAATGTTCGGTAGATATACCGTAGGAGAAAAATAAAATACCTCCAACAGGTAAACGGCAGCGTCTGTACTCAGATTGAGCGGTTGCAACAGCGTCTGTACCCAGAATGGGCGGCTGAACTAAACTCGCCAACCCGCAATTAGCAAGCGTGGTGTTGCAATTGCTAAAAACCCCCTCAAACAATATCAACATGAAAAAGACGAACTTAAATTGGACATTACCCCAGGTGGGTAGGACTAGAAGTCTGCAGTCCCACACCGATAAGTCGGTCCGCCCTAATGGATTCTGGGGAGGGCACAAGTTCGTTAAAGATGGATAGAAAATCAAATAGAAACAAATTTAAAATATTAAATCTAGCAACATATAATGTTAGATCCCTGTCAACTGAAGATTGAGTAGAAGAAGCTGGAAGTGGAACTTGATAAGATCAAATGGTACGTACTAGGTTTGTGTGCGATAAGAAGAAGAGTCGAAGAATGTCTGTAACACTAAAATCTGGTCACGTTCTTTATTACAAAGGAAATGAGGATAATAGTTAGGGTGGAGTAGGTTTTTTAATAAACTCAAAGTGGAAAGCACTAGTGCGAGATATCAAAAGCATATCAGAAAGGGTGGTATATATCACAATGCAACTGGCCCCCAAGGCTAAAATAAAAATTATACAAGTTTACAAGTATATGCCCCAACACAAAGCTATGATGATAACACAGTAGAAGTATTCAACGAAGACATAACTAAGGCAATTTACAGAAGCACCATCTAGATATACGTTTCTGATGGGAGACTTCAATGCGAAGCTTGGCCAAAAAGAAACAAATCAAGAGGAAGCTATAGGAAATCATGGTATAGGAACTAGAAACGACAGAGGAAGCATATTACTAAACTTTCTAAGCCAAAACAAACTATACGCTATGAATACCTTCTTTAAGAAAAAACCGAACCGGAAGTGGACATGGGAAAGTCCAGACAGGATTACTAAAAACGAAATAGACTTGATCATAGTGGAAAATAGAAGACTAATAAAAGACGTGTCGGTATAAAACAATTTTACAACCGGACGCGATCACCGCTTAGAGCTAAAGTAAAAATAAATGTTAAGGTAGAAAGATATATCATAAAAGGAAAGAAAAATATCGAAAATGACATAAGGGATCTTACTGAAAAAAAGAACGTGTACTCAGATAAGGTGGAGCAGCTACTACAAGATAATGACCTGGAAGACATGTCAAGGAATGACATAAATAAAAACTTAACAAACGCCATCATCACCGCACTAAAAGACATAAAATCAAGAGTATCATTGGCAAGAAACAAGAAACTAACCAATGACACTATAAAATTAATAGAGGAGACAACGACCGCGGAAGTGCTCCATGACGGAGGGGAAGAATTTTTTTGTTCGATCTGCTATAAAAGTGTTTTTTAGTTTTTTAAACTATTATTTATTTCAAAATGTCTTTATCTGATTTTTTTCGGTTTGTTAATTGTTTTGTATTTACTTCTTATAAATGTAAAGAGACGGTGAGTCGGTAAATTTGGCATAAGTTTGTAGTTTTACATACGGCCGGTATAATGGATTTTATGATTTTAAGGAAAAATCATTGATCCTAAAGATCCTGGTCAGGATAATGGGACAAACAATAATTGTAATCGGTCCTTGATAAATGTGCCAAGTTTCAGTTCAATCTGAAGTTTTGACGTGGGTGAAAATAGCGTTCAAAGATTCCGTTAGAAACAAACATACAAACATAAATACAGGTGGAACTACTAAAAGCGTGTTAAAAAATATTCTTATGCTCTGCTCTCTCCGACAATTTTTCTTACGTACAAGCGCTTTTTCATTTAAGAAAAAAACAAAGCTCTGTGAAGGATAGCACAGAGAAGCCTTCTTTACCAGGTAGTAAATTTGGAGGGGGCGCCCCCCCCGCCCGTTTGATTTTAAGGGGGGCATTTGGCCCCCTCTGCCCCCCACTTCCGCGGTCCCTGAGAGGAGAGAAGACGACTAAGACAAGAAAATGCAACAAATACACCGAAATAAAGAACTGCAAAAACAAATAAGGAAAAGGTGTAGAGAAGATATAAGAAAATATAACATGAGTGAGATAGAAAAACCCATATTGGACAACAGCAGTAGGAAAATACTGAAAGCGGAACTATCATCAGGAAAAAGAGAAATCTTCTCTCTCTTTAATGAAGATAACGAGATCACCAACAACAGAGCTGAAATAATGCAAATTGCACAAAACTATTATGAAGAGCTATACCTACCAAAAGTAGAACGACCTAATCAAATAATAATAAACAGATCACATAGAGATGCCCCAATAATGAATATAGGATCAGAGGACATACCTGAAGTTATAGTAGATGAAATACGACACGCACTGAAACAAATGAAAAACAAATGGTCACCAAGAGAAGATGAGATAATTCCAGAGATGAAAGCTTGTAACACTAAAACACAGGAGAAATTAGCCTATCTATTTAACCAATGCATACACGAAGCAGAAATTCCGGAAGACTGGAGCAACGCTATAATCACCTTATTGCACAAAAAAGGGGACATTAGAAATTTAAGTAACTACAGACCCATAAGTCTTCTATCACATATCTACAAGCTCTTTACAAGAGTGATACTAAATAGATTGGCCAATAAACTAGACTCTTATCAATCACCAGAGTAGGCGGGGTTTAGATCAGAATATAGCACCAACGACCATCTTCAGACTCTCAAAATACTTATTGAAAAGTATAATGAATATAATAAACAAATAGTAATAACGTTTGTAGACTATGAAAAAGCCTTCGACACGATCGAAGCATGGGCAGTTGAAAACGCCTTAAAAGATTGCAGAGTGGAAGAAAGGTACATTCAACTATTAAAAAATATCCAGAATAAGGCAACTTCCTGCATCCGTTTACATAATAAAACAAAAAAGTTCAAGATAGGTAGAGGAGTAAGACAAGGAGACCCAATCTCTTCAAAACTCTTTGCATTGACACTGGAAAACATCTTTCGAGAATTACCATGGGAAGACAAGGGAATAAATATAGACGGCCAAAAACTAAACAATCTGAGATTTGCCGATGACATCGTCCTAATACCAGAGAACTTAGACGAAATGACAGACATGATAAAACAATTGCAAGAGAAATCCCTGGAGGTTGGATTGAAAGTAAATGTAAGCAAAACAAAAATGATGACAAACTTAGAGGTAGATAACCGACAACTTCCGATGGAACTAGTTACAAGCTACATATATCTAGGTCACAAAATTACACTAGGAAAAGAAAACCAAACTTTAGAAATACCAAGGAGGATTACCCAAGCATGGGTTGCCTTTGGTAAGCTCAATACTACATTCAGAAGCAAACTACCAAACTCACTAAAAAAGAAAGTTTTCGATCAATGCGTCCTGCCAGTTTTCACTTATGGAGCCGAAACAATGACCCTAACCAAACAATCAATTACAATGTTAAGAGTGGCACAAAGAAAAATGGAACGTGTAATGCCAGAAATAACCTTGAGAGATAGAAAAGAAAATAAGTGGATTAGGGAACAGACAAAGGTAAAGGATATCTATCATACACACAATAACATCGATGAAGTGAAATTGGGCGGGACACATTGCGCGAATGAACGATGAAAAATGAACTAAAAAAGTCATACAGTGGAGACCAAAGACCAGTAAAAGATTGCGGGGACGACCACCGACGAGATGGATCGACGACATACGACGCTTCATCGGCGGGGATTGGATCAGAAGAGCGCAAGATAGGGAGAGATGGAACAGTTTGATGGAGGCCTATGTCCTGCAGTGGATGAATGTGGGCTGATATGATGATGATGAACTTTTCAATCCGAAAAGACCATTTTAGTGGGTTAGAAAATAACTTCAAAAATATTTTTTCGTCATGTTTATTTCTAATTTATGAAACAAATTCCTAAAGGTAAAATAAAATTAAAAATGAATTACTATTAATGTTTAATTTTTTATGAAAAAGACAAGAAAACAGAATTTTGATTAAACTTGGGATTTAAGTTTTTTGGGAAATTCTGAACAACTTTTATTAACAAAATGTTCTGATTAAATAATGCCTAGTACGATTCTTTCATTTTTTACATTTATTTTTGTATCGCGGGAGGCTTTGTATTTGAAAGAGACTAATGGTTTTTTGGCCACAAGTAGACCATAATGTGCTCTATCCTTGAGAAAAATTTCCTTCAAATTGCATAAAAACTAAAAAAGATATAAGAGTGCTACAATCTTAATTAAGACACACTGTATGTAACATAATATGATAGCGGCCATACCACATGAGAGCACTGTTTTAATGTGTCCCAAAGATCGGATGGCAACAACCAGGGTTGGCAAAAACTCGGTTTTTTTCAGAAATTATCTGCCCACTGGGGTTTTTTTCGCATTTTTGGAGGTTTTTTGGGGTTTTATATAAATTCACTATATTTTGCATTTAAGTATCCTATGCAAAAATCTGAATGAACGTTAATTTTTATTTTTAGGTAAAAGGTAGATACTTGGGTAATTTGTTATTTATCTGTAAATATGCAAATAAATTTGTTTAAACATGTAAATTGGGTTATCCGTATCCTTAAAAATAGTTTTATCAAATTATGTTCTACAGTAAGGGGTTTCCACTGTCAATCGATTCTGAGCGACTTCCTTCAAGGGGATTCTTTCATTCAATGATTTGCCAGTTTAGAAAAATAGATGTGGTGATCACACAACTTTCTTTTAATGCTTGTAAAAATTTAATTTTGTGACTTTCACAACCTATACTTCTTAATAAAACTTTTGACAAAGGCTATAGTTAATTAGGTAATATTAAAACAGTTTGTAATATTTATTTATACAACGCATGCTAAAGTGCAAAAAGGAGCTTTAGATACGAGTTGTATACATAATTTTTTCGACTATGTACCACATATTCATGCTAAAAAGGATTACAAAATGTTAACGTCATTTGAAATTGAAAACTCATTAAAAATTGTGTTGGGTATTAATTAATATTTAACTTTATTAGCAAGTGCTAAGATACTAAAGAACTAAAAATAAAATAAACTTATATGTATATTCTAAATTAATGTAACAATATTGTAACATATTAATAAATTAACACTAATATTGCATACCTAACCCTTTTAGTAAAATAAAATTCCTTACTCTGTTTAAATATAGGTACATACATGGCTTTTGAATCTTTGATGACATTATCAAGATCATTAAACATAATTATACCTTTTTTAAACACTGAATTAAAACCACTACTTGTTGTTGCTTTGTGAACATATAACTTATTACAATTTCTCGTTGGATAAACATGCATTTCATTACAAAAGACAATGTACTTATTGCAATAAGAGGGTAACATACCTTTCACTAATTTAAATATAAAAACTAAGACTTGATATTCTGATAATTCTGTAATATGCATGCATTCTAACTGCTGCAACATGTATAACGAACTTGTGTACCTACTACATTCTAAAACCAACCTCATACCCTATTTTGTAACACCTGCAACCTCCTTAGTCCCTTCTTATTCATAAGATATAGAACTGTTCCACAATTATAGAAAAAAGGAAGAATGATGCTGTTGAATACTGTTAACCTAGCAAAAGCAGATACCGTTCTACTCAGTCTAGATAGTACTCCCAGTCTCTTTCCTATTTTACAAACAATATACTCCACATGATTATTCATACTCAATTTGCAGTCTATCATAATTCCCAAGTATTTCATTTCTTCTACAAATTCCACTTCTATATTATCCAGAACCACCGTATTACTAGTACCTTCTTTAATTCTTGATAGATTATTAGTTATGCACATAGCTTTAGTCTAACTTTCAATTTGTTCACAGCAAACCAGTCGCTTACTACTTTTAATCAGGGCTGGCAAAAACCCGGGTTTTTTCAAAAATTATCTGCCCACTGGGTTTCTTCGGGTTTTTTCGGGTTTTAGATAAATTTACTGTTTTTTGGATTTAGGTCTCCTATGTAAAAATCTGAATAAATATTAATTTTTATTTTTAGATAAAAGGTAGATACTTGGGTAATTTGTAATTTACCTATAAATATTCAGTTAAGCATTCTTTAAACATGTAAATCATGTAAATGGGATTATATGTATACTTTAAAGTAGGTTTATCAAATTATGTTCTACAGTAAGGTGTTTCCACTGTCCATTGATTCTGAGCGACTTCCTTCAAGGGGATTCGCTCATTCAATGATTTGCCAGTTTAGAAAAGTAGATGTGGTTATCACACAACTTTCTTATACTGATTGTAAAATTTTAATTTTCTGACTTTCAAAACCTATGCTTCCTAAAAAACTTTTGACAAAAGTTATAGCTAATTACCTAATATTAAAACAGTTTGTAAAAAATATGATTCCCATTATTTTTGTGAAAATTTAATTTTGCGATTTTTCAAAAACTGTCTTACAAAAGTTATAGATAATTACGTAATATAAAATAAAGTTTTAATAGTAGGTATATTACATACCTAGGTGGAAAGCGTTTCATTACTGTTGAAAAATCAAGTAGCCAACTGAGATGAGAAGCGTCGAGGTTCACTTTATCTCGAGACACGAATGAACCTTTTCACTGTGGTATGTATACTATTTTATTCACAACTACTTTATTGTAAACAGGAATTGTAAAAATGGATTTGACAGTTTTTAAAAACTGCCGTTAAGCTAATAATAATACAATGCGGATAAAATCTGTTGCCATGACAGCGGCAGGGAATGACTACTTCCCACCCGCTGTCATGGTAACCTATTTCTCCCCGGGGTGGGAAGTAGACGTTGGTAATGGCTCATTTTCCAACTTTTTAAAAGGCAGTAATGACCTTATTACATATATGGTTGTGAATAAAATAAATATATTCCTATTACTAATTTTTGGGTCCAATGAAATCTTTGTAAAAATGAAATTTTTCCAAAAACCATACTTTCTACAAAACAACTATTCAAACGAAAATTTTTAATTGTAATTGCATAATATATGATCGTGTTCTATGAAATTAAATTTTTATTAAACAATTATAAAATTTCACCACAAAACGGAAAAAAACGAGAAAAGTGCCACTTCCGGTTGCCTCATTTTAACCAAAAATCAATAGGCCCATATTAGAAACGATGGTATAAATTTTTAGGCAAATCCATTAAATGACAGACAGACTGACAGCCATCACTTCAAAAACTGCAAAAATCACTAGTTTGAAAAAAATTATGAAATTGCTATTAATGGAAGATTTTATACCACTTACAGCTTTAGAATACTTTTTTTGTAAATTTTTGAAAAAACCCAAATTTAGTCTAAAACCCGTGGGTTTTCAGGCCTGGGCTGTAGAGAAGAGGCAGACAGATAGACTCACAGACTGACAGACATCACTTCGAAAACCGCAAAAATCTAGTTTTAAGAAAATCATGATTTACTATACTTTATTTTACGAAGTAAAAGAAAGTAAAATGATTGAAATTGTTATTAATGCAAGATTTTATACCACATTCAGCCTTAGAAATTTTTTTATGTCAATTTTTTTAAAACCCGCATTTAGTTTAAAACCCGCGGATTTTTTCAGATGGGATTTACCCAAAAAAATCCGCTAGGTTTTTTCGGGCTGTGGGAAATCATGCCAACCCTGGCAACAACTCCATTCCAACATTGTGCTGAAGTTTTGATAAGGAGCTTGCACCTTCTCATCTTGTTAAATAACATGTTGTAGTATTTGTAAGAAGAGCGCTTTACTCGAAATAAAAATAGGGGTTTTTCAGGGCTGGTAAAAAGCCGTTTTTTCAGAAATTATCTGCCCACTGGGATTTTTTAGGTTTTTTCGGGTTTTAGATAAATTCACTGTTTTTGCATTTAGGTATCCTATGTAAAAATCTGAATGAGTATTTTATTTTTAATTAAATGGTAGATACTTGGGTAATTTGTAATTTAGGTACCTACAAATATGCTAATTATCATAAATATGTAAATCATGTAAATGGGGTATTGGCCTATAGTTTTAAGTTAATTAAATAGATATACCTATTTTTGTGCGATTAGTTTTCAGCTTTTCCTTTAAATTCAAACTGTTCTCACGATTTTGTGCAGGTTCGCCTAAATTATTCACAAGCACGTTCAATGCATTTCTTAAGTTTATAACGTTATTCTTATTATTCTAAAGGGCCATCGAATTTCAACCCACAATTAACTTTTGCCAATATTGCGTTTGTCAGCGAGAAACCGCAAAATCTCAAACAATGAAAGCTTTCCAATAACTGGAAAGAAATATGATGATTGTTTAATTTGATTAAAACTATACGTATATATTTTGGAACTGTCAATGTTAAAATAAAATTTTGGCTTAGCCCGCGTCGTCTTTGCAATCAAGACAAAGCATCTTTTTTGGCTTCGTTTGCCTTGCACCTTCTGAACCCAAACAACGGCTTTTATAGTAAATAGCTGGTGGATTGTGAACCTCCATATTTTTATCCACGTTGTTGGTATACCTCATAAATAAAAATATCTAAGGGAACGTAGATGAGTTACTTTAACATTTTTGGATGCCAGAGTGCTTGCTTGAGCACGTCACTATCTTCCGCAGATTATAAGTGAAGCTATATAAATATTCTACCATACACCTATCGAACACCATAACAACAATTTTATTCAAAAATTACTATAAAATTAATCAAAACGTAGGTTGCTTGTAAGAGTTTACAAGCCAGAAACCATACACACTAGCAAAAATAATATAGTAAGGTACTCTAAACATCTAAACTCCAATTCTAATAATTTTTATCAATAACCTCTATTCTATCTATATTTATACGTCTATAAATGGCATTGTGACGATATAGCGTCATAGTTCACTTGAAAAACTGAATTTCATTAAGAAAATTGTATTTTATTGTTCAAATACATATTAAAAGTCTATAAAAATATAGAACACTAAACTTCGAATGTTCCATGATTTAGGTTCTTTACGTTAAGATTTTCTCGTCATGATGGGCAGTACAAACTAATGACTTTCTGCTTTATGTATTTATATAGTGTTCAGAACATTGCGATTAATCTAGGAATCTGGTAAATGATAATAGAGGCGAATGAGTTCAAATTAGACAAAATGGTAACCATATCAGCTAATCCTATAATTCACATTCCAATTTTACAAGTTTTATTTCCATTTAACTATATTAAGTTTTCATTGTTTGAATATCTGAAATTACTATCAACGATAACATAAAGCAAAGCAGTTTCTACATTCATAATGTAGTTTTTTGTACCTGCGTAAATTTCGAATGTGAACTGATACACGAGTATGATCCGTCGTGAGTAGTAGCCGGTACGTTGTGCGTTTTGCAAACTAGCCTCTAAACTTACTGTGTAAAAATGCTGTTTACGAGGGATCAGCTGGATGATATCCAGAGTATAATTAGTGAAGCCACCGAAGCGTTATATAGCGACAAAAACTTTATCAAGTCCTCAAAACAGAAAATATGCAACTACAAAAACGATGTGATATGCTAGAGCAGTATACGCGTCGTGATTCCTTACGCGTTTTAAGTATAGAAGAAAAACAAAACGAGCACCTAGAAGAAAAAGTGCTGGCGCTCTTTAAAAACAAACTTCAGGTGGATACCCAAGAGCGCTATATCAATCGCATATATAGTGTTGATAGATTATAGTCTGGGAAAACACTTCCAATCATTGTTAGTTTTTCGACTTACAGATATCGGCAGGCAGTCTATTCGAAAAAATATCTTTGGATACCAGTCGTCCAAAAAGTAATTTAACACCATACGTGATATAAAGTGAAGGTATTTCTATAAATGTCACAACGTGGCCGTATAATGTCCGTACTTTTTGTTAATTTACGCATTTTGCTAGACTACCTATTTTCTTTATTTGCTACTTTGAGTAATTTTGTGTGTGATATATAATTGTAGTTATGTCGCAAGAGTGTGTGAAGCATGTAAATGTACGGTCTCTGAACCCCAAATTGAACAAAGTAAAAGAACTGTTATCAAGTTTTAAATTTGATATTTTGGCACTTACCGAAACATGGTTAACAAATGACATTAGCTCGGGATCGTTGTTTATAGATAATTACAATTTAATACGCAGGGATTTAAATACAAGAGGGGGCGGGGTTGCTTTCTATGGAAGACACTGTTTGAATGCTCCTGTTATTAACGCAAATATTGAAGAACTTTGGATTTCTGTGTCTATTAATTGGGAAAAGCTTATCTTTGGAAGCATTTACAAACCTCCACACATCAACTATAAATTGTTGGTAGACGAATCGCTTAGGTATGTTATTCATGGGACATTTGCTTGGGTGATTGTAATATCGACTCTTTTACGCCCGATCATCCCGCTACAGATTATTTAAATAACATGCTAGAATCGTTTCATTTTCATCAAGTTATAATGGAACCTACTAGGGTTGGTTTAAATAAAATGTCTTTGTTGGATGTGATTATTACATCGTCCTTCGAGTTAATTGTGGATTCGGATGTGAAAAACGTGGAATTATCAGATCACGAACTTGTGTACCCCCACATTGCACCATTGCATAATATATATTTATTACATGCATGATGTTAACGAGAAGGTTGAATTTCTTAACAATTAAGTAATTAATCTATTCAACAAGCATGCTCCATGGCGATCCACTACCTACCTCTTAAAAAAACCTGCCCCGTGGCTGACAGATAACATTAAATTGTTAATGAAATAAAGAGATCGCGCGGAAAGTAAGTACCTACAAAAAACTGGTGTAATACACGCACAGAACTTCCTTTTATAGTGATATTATAATTAGCAAATTTGATTTTTAATTTTTAAGCTTATGTCAAAAATTATCACATTTCTTTCTGGAAATTTTTTTGAGTGCGTTCAAACAACGTCGTATTAATTTACCTGAGCGGGACACGAGGGCAAATTAGGACGTTGTTGGAATGCACGAAAAATAATTTCCGGATATGAATTAGGTAATGCTCGAATGCAGATCCGGTAAGAAAATCGTAACGACACAAACCCTCACAGTTAGGTTGCCCTACCTACAAAAAATTTCCAAGAAATTTTGTTGTTGTCTTAGTTACGGCTCTTGGACTAATTTTTCTATTGGTCATTAATGAGTGTCGTACGATTTTCAAATATTACAAATTCTACAGAAACCGTACAAAATAGAGCGTTAGTTGAAGAGACAAATTTTCTCTAAAATGTTAAGCTGAATTCAAAAATGTAATAACATACCGAGTGTTCTATTTAAAATAGGTGTCAATAAAAACAAGAAAAAAACCAAAGAAAACCATTTTAGATATTCAACTGGAAAATTACCTATCTCATATCAATACAAATTCAAAATGTATTTAAATGTAAAGTTTGAAAAAAAATCGTTAGCTGTTTTTAAAAAAATCGAAAAAAACTGAAAAATTACAAGAGTAAACACCATACTTCCGGTTATGGACAGACACACAAACAGACCAATGAACAAAAATACGTTTTTTGGGTCCAGGAGACTCGAAAACGTGAAGATCTGTTGAAAACTCAATTTCGAATTTTTGGGGTGAATCCAATAATTCCGTTATTGTAAAAGGAAGTAAAAACAACCAAATGAGGGTACTTGGGATTATTACAAACTACTCCGTAATTATATGAACAGCAATTAAAACTGAAAAACAAGCTTACTTTCAATTAAAGGCTACTCATAGCAGTAGTAAAGGAATCTGGATTGAACTGAAAAGGTTGAATGTGACCATGTTAGGTTAAGCAGTTTAAAGAAAAAATGTTCGTTCATTTGTTTCGGTTGCAGCCTTCTAGACGAATTTTAGTACATAATATTTTTTTTGTTTTATTAATTGTAGTGTAAGCAAATTACTTTATTAAATTACATTAAACTGTTAGCTTAGTTTTTTTGTATTTTTTATGGTGTTAGTGGAAGAACGCCTCCTTACTGAACTAACACCCTGGGGTTCCTTACTGTACTGACATTTTATTTATTTTGAAAATTTAAAAATTGTGTTCTGAATTTGTATTTTATATTTACTTTATTATTCTATTTAACCGAAAGTCGGATCAAAGAAAAACTTCTTGCTAAAACATTGCCAATGGTGAATCTAACTCTCCAAATTAATAAAAATAAACGCCCAATTCCCTTATGTGCCGTAATTATCACATCTAATGAAACCACCCAACACATTTTCGAACTAAAAACAAATTTCCACTCCATGGTCACGGTAAAAATGCGAAAGAAAGCAACGAACATCCCATAATGTCATATATGCCAGCGATTTGGACACACCAAAAACTATTGTGTAGCAAAAGCATGCTGCGTAAAATGTCTAAAAGCTCCCGCACCAAATTCATGCAAGAAAATACCAACGATGCAAGTAAGCAAGTGCACTGGGGACTTTCAGCGAGCTCACCGCCAGCAGCTCCAAAGATAACGAATTGATTAATATCCAAACAACAAACCTCCTCATCAAACGAAATGTCTTACGGTTAAGCAGCGCAATTAAATGCCCACATTACCAGTCAAATCAACCAACCATCCCAAAATTCCCCGAAAATTAACCCCCGATTCCGTCAATTTATCAAAGATTTAATAGTTCCCTTCGTGTTCATATCCCACATTAAATCCTTTATACTTACACATACTACCGTCCCAAATATCCTCAACGGCTAATTTACGAGGCATTTTTCTATAAGGGCAGGTAGACTTGAAGACGTCTAATTTACAACCAATTCAAACATTCACTATCCTTAACTGGAAAACGAATGGCATAATATCACAACGACAAGTTTTTGTATCCTTTCTAGCACGATATGATGTAGATAATGCATGCATCACTGAACACCACTTGTCAGAAGAAGAACAATTTAAAGTAAGCGGGTATAGAATCTTTCGCAAACCGAACAACTGGAACAACATTGCGAGGAGCTGCAATTTTAATAAAAACTCATTTCGAGCACACTACATCAGTTGATCTACCCTTGACCAACATTGAAGCAGTAGTTATCTTATATTATAAGAGCCGATGCCGACCGTAAGCACAAGTGGCGCCAGCACACGCAGCATGAAGGGCCTGCATACTACTACCACACGCGCGCTTGCTATATAAGTTTCTATAAGCGCAGGTTTCTGTAAGCGCACATGCCGAACGTAAGCAAGTGGCGCCGCCACACGCAGCCAGACGTAGGCTGGCTACCAGCTTAAGCAAGCATTGTTATTGTTAACGGTTTCTTTACGCTGGCAGGGCCAGACGTAGGCTGGCCACGCGCGTTCTAGTCTTATATTATAGGAACGCATGCCGACCGTAAGCGCACGTGGCGCCGGCACACGCAGCATAAAGGGCCTGCATACTACTACCACACACGCGCTTGCTATATAGGTTTCTATAAGCGCAGGTTTCTGTAAGCGCACATGCCGACCGTAAGCACGTGGCGCCGCCACACGCAGCCAGACGTAGGCTGGCTACGCGCGTTCTAGTATTTATTATAACAACAAATATCGGTTGCAGTTGCAGCTGCCTACAAACAACGCAACCAACCACTAATCGAAAATAACATCCGAAACCTATTCACGTCCGAAACACCAATGGTGGTTATTGGGGATCTCAGTAGTAAGAGCACGCTTTGGGGATTGTAATGCAACATACAGGATGTATGATACATTTAATTTAAATATTTATATCGAGATATCTAATGGATATAACAGTTGTATGTTTGACTGGTGGGGTAGTAAGGGCAACCACAAGGTTGTTTTTAGTAACATATAAAAATAAATAACTTGAATTGAGAATCTACGATAAATATTCACGTTAAGGGTTAAATTCCCATTAATTGTGAGAAAATAATAATTGTTGGTTTGATACGTAGTAGTAATAAAGTATTCTCTGTGATCAAATTTGACTTCAAGTCATAGTCATTGTAAAAATATATAATTCAAAGTTATTTGAATTCGATTACTAAAATACTACGAAGAAAATAGAATCAGTGAAGTGAGTGTTGTGTGCTGTATATCAGTTCAATCAGGCAACAAAGTTCCTAAGAGCTACAACTAGTGATGCAACAAAAAAAAACGTTCGTTAAAAAAAACTAAGCGGTCTGATTTTTTTAAATGCGTTTTTTTTCAGAATTAAAGTGTAGTGAATAACAACAAGTAATTTGTTTGGAAAAACAAAAAACAGATATTTTTAAATAAAAATAATACATTTCGTAGGTAACGTGAATTATAGAATTTATAATTACAAGAAAAGCAAATATTTCTAAAGAAAAATAGAAAAATAGCCAAAGTGGATATACAGGGTGTTAGGGAAGTCGACGGAAAAATTTATAAAGATTAGTTTTTTTAATTTTTTCAAATAAGTCGAAAAATCTTTGATGGATATTATTCATTTTTGGCCATACGTTTTTACCGGTAAACTTAAGCTTTTTGTGGAATAAACCCTAATTTCGAAAAGTACAGGGTGTTTAAAAACTTTGTCACAATTAATTATCCATCCATATTTTTTTAACCCCTTGTATAATCACTTTTTTGTGGATAGCTACTTTGATTTATAAGCTATTTCCCCTCTTAAAAAAATTTAGTTGGGTAAACGGTTTAGCCACAAAAAAATATTTTCTAAATCCTTACAAGCCTGAATCAGTAATTTTAACTTAACACTAGGCTTGTAGGGATTTAGCAACTAATTTTTTGTGGCTAAACCGTTTACCCAACTAATTTTTTTTAAGAGAGGAAATAGCTTCTATATTAAAGTAACTATCCAGAAAAAAAATTGGTAGTGATTATACAGGGGGTTAAAACATTTAAAAAAGCTAGTCGCTTTAAATAATTGGGGACCTGCATTCGAAGGAATAATGGGTAATAATGCGGTTGTCTAATGCGTGATGCTCACCACATCATGAATTTGACACGCGACAGCCGGGTGTGAGAGTGAGGATATGGAAGCTCTGACCTTCCGCCTTGCAGGCCAAGCTTCTTCATGGGGTGTTAGTGCCTCACGATTATTATTATTAATAATTTTTAAAGCCCTCTAGTGGCTAAACTAAGCAACTTTGTATATAGGTAAGTTGAGTTAAATGATCACATTTTGGGCCAAGGATTCACCCCTAGACATTTTTCCGTCGAGTTCCCTAACACCCTGTAGAAATTATAATAATGCAGAAATTACTCGCTAACAGACATGGCTGACTCCTCAACTGACTCGGAGTCAGTATCCATGCAGTTTACGTCGCCCATGTCACTCTCTGATGACTCTGATGAATCGCTAACGTAACTTGATTCGTCGATCAGGTCGACAGTTTCAGAGCTGGGTCCAGCTTAAAGCAACTTCCAATAGTAGGGGTGGGGCGGGGGTGCTCGCATAGACGCATGCATATGCTTTGCTGTTCTGTGAGTAATACGTAATACGAGTAGGCAGTAGGTATAAAATGTTACTTTTGTTTATTAAACATTTGTCTAGTCTGTGCTGTAGTTTTCTTGAACTTTAAAGTGCATGTAAAATCAAAATAAGTTTAAACTTTGTAGTTTGCTTACATGCCGCCAACCAACCATACCTACCAAAACGTGCCGCCAATTACAAAAATGAATAAAAAAAAACAAAAAAACCGTTTTTTTTTTGTTTTTTTTCCTAGGTTTTTTTTTCGATTTAAAAAAAACGCATTTTTTACATCACTAGCTACAACGAGCTTGTGAGTTGGTCGAGAACCACCAAGAGGGGTTTGCTGACTTGAGTTTTTTCCAGTTAGAAATCGAAATAGAAAGTAGGTACATAGAAAAATCATCAGAAGGTTAGTGACAATTTCTTAAATAATATTAAGAAATTAGAAAGTGAGTTTGGTGCGACAACTATTAAAACCATTGTAATTATATCTAGAATATTATTATACAATATTAATTAATATTTTTTCTAAATTATACCTGTAATTTGAGTACTCAACATTTTCGATTATTATAATTTGAAATTTGAACCTTTTGGAGTGGGATAACTTTTAGAACTTAATCAAGTTTGAACCTTAAGACAATTGATTAAATTATTTCTGACAACTTGCATTTTATTGTGTAATGTCAAATCAAACTTCTATTACATACCAACAAACTGATTATACAAAACAAGTCTATGAAATACCTGGAATTGTGCTTTTGATTGATAAAATCAAATAAGTATTATTCTTTAAAAGAAGACATATATAAGAAGTTGTTAGTTGAAGGTTAGCCCATTCAGCTGGGAGTTAGGGGTATAAATGCTTTTTTCCACGACCGGGAGTAGAAGTCGGTTTCTGTAGCATCTAAATTGTGACAGAAGTAAAACATTTACTTCCTAGAGATAAAATAAGAAAAATTTCCCTAACAAACCTCTTTATATCAACCATTCCAGAACATACCAGGCACTGTTCGCACAGGACCATTACTTACATAGAATCTCACCAACCAACTGCAACCGATTTTGATAGGCTTACAACACCAAGCGAATTAAAAGCATACATACAAAAACTACCACTAAAAAAAGCCCCAAGTCCTAATTTGATATCCAAGATCGTCGCCAACTTGATTTTTTTTAAATAGGAATGGGGGTCAAATGGAATACCGTTTGAAAGGTATTTTCAAGCATGTCGCTGAATTCTACTTGAAAATACCTTTCAAACGGTATGCGATTTGACTCCCCTTCCTATTTAAAAAAATCAAGTTGGCTGTGCAGCTTCCGACCTTGTCAATTAAAAAAATAACAAAACTGTGGAAATAATAGAAGGCTTTGTAAACAGCATGCATATTAAATTTTATCGATTTAGCTTGAATAGTTTTGAAATAACAAGGTCAGTTCCATACATTTGGTACGCACTATAAGTAACAGCAATGATATAGCATGAATTAAAAAAATAATTCAATGCTTGAATAAGAAAGAGATGAACATATAATAGTATATTATATGCGATTATATGTTAATGAAAATGCAGTCTTGCCGCTTGTGCATTAATATTGCTGGTTTCGGCTGCGCCTCAAGCAGCAATCATGTAAAAGAAGCAAGAGCACTTTTAGCTCGTAATATGCGTACTATTTTTTGACGACTGAGCATATTATGAAGGCAAAAATAATCAATTTTATTTTGCTCACGTGAAAATCCAAAATGTCAACTTTCTGTTGTCAAATGTCAGTCAGAAAAATCTACTTTCGATGTCGGTCATCGAAGAACAAATATTTGAGTAGACATGACGCTCATTTTAATTTTGATACAAGTCAACTAAATATGCCTACTATAATAACTTTTTTGTATGGCCATCTCTTTCTTACTCTATTATTCTGTGCTTTTGTTCATGCTATTTCATTGCTGTTATATACAATGCTTTCGTAAAGTGGTGGATAAATTCGTTAAAAATTCCAGGAATAACTTTTGGAAAAAAATGCTGAGACCCGTCGATTTTAAATTTTAGTTGCGCATTTTTTCAAATAAAATCTATATATACAGGGTGATCTGCGTTGGAGGTATGACGTCATCGATGTTATTTTAAATGCAACCCCATCTTTTATTAAGGAATATGAAAGAACGCATTTTTGTACTTACGCCAAGTTAATTTTTGAGTATAGATCATACGACCAAATTTAAGAAAACAATTTAAATATTGCAAAATAAAAATTTAATTTTAGGAAATATGATTTTACGTTTTTATCAATGACCGCAATCAATAAAAAAATATGTCGGTCATCTTGGCTACTGTCAGACAGACAACGGTGCACAATTTGAACATTTAATTTAGTTGTTTTTGAAATTATCAGCTATGCAGTGATAATGACCCGCAATAATTTTGACAAATAACAACCCAAAAGTGCGTTACCTATAAATAACCCGAGGCAAAGCCGAGGGTTATTTCTTAAAGGTAACGCACTTGAGGGATGTTATTTGTCAAAATTATAACGATTTATCACTGGCCGCGGTGAATTCTGGAAGATAAGTTCTTAAATAAATTAATAATTTTTACCGAATCGAGAAGCCATTTTTCTGACAAATTAATTTGACACTTCATTATAAAAATATGTTGGTTGCACTGTAAGTCTATGTCAAATTCGAAGTTAGCAGGTTAGGTTTTGCGGTAGTTTTGACACAGACTGACGCCAAACCTAACCTGCTAACCTCGAATTTGACTTAGATATACAGTGCCACCAACTTGTCATAGCATACTACTGAATTTTAATTAGGTAGTTTCCATGGTGATTGAAAATCACCCTAGGGTCGTTTTCACTTCAAGTGTGATCTGATTTGTCAAACTGGCTCATGTGATTAATAATAATCAAATTGGATTGGTCTGCAATATATGTAAGAACTTATCAGCTATAATTTACCAAGGGCAGTGATAATCACCCGCAATAATTTTGACAAATAACAACCCAAGAGTGCGTAACCTAGAAATAACCCGAAGTGAAGCCGAGGGTTATTTCTTAAAGGTAACGCACTTGAGGGGTGTTATTTGTCAAAATTATAACGATTTATCACTGGCCGCGGTGAATTCTGGAAGATAAGTTCTTAAATAAATTAATAATTTTTACCGAATCGAGAAGCCATTTTTCTGACAAATTAATTTGACACTTTATTATAAAAATATGTTGGTTGCACTGTAAGTCTATGTCAAATTCGAAGTTAGCAGGTTAGGTTTTGCGTCAGTTTTGACACAGACTGACGCCAAACCTAACCTGCTACCCTCGAATTTGACTTAGATATACAGTGCCACCAATTTGTCATAAGATACTACTGAATTTTAATTAGGTAGTTTCCATGGTGATTGAAAATCACCATAGGGTCGTTTTCACTTCAAGTGTGATCTGATTTGTCAAACTGACTTACGTGATTAAAAATAATCACATTGGATTGGTCTGCAATATATGTAAGAACTTATCAGCTATAATTTACCAAGGGCAGTGATAATCACCCGCAATAATTTTGACAAATAACAACCCAAAAGTGCGTAACCTAGAAATAACCCGAGGTGAAGCCGCGGGTTATCTCTTAAAGGTAACGCACTTGAGGGATGTTATTTGTCAAAATTATAACGATTTATCACTGGCCGCGGTGAATTCTGGAAGATAAGTTCTTAAATAAATTAATAATTTTTACCGAATCGAGAAGCCATTTTTCTGACAAATTAATTTGACACTTCATTATAAAAATATGTTGGTTGCACTGTAAGTCTATGTCAAATTCGAAGTTAGCAGGTTAGGTTTTGCGGTAGTTTTGACACAGACTGACGCCAAACCTAACCTGCTAACCTCGAATTTGACTTAGATATACAGTGCCACCAACTTGTCATAGCATACTATTGAATTTTAATTAGGTAGTTTCCATGGTGATTGAAAATCACCCTAGGGTCGTTTTCACTTCAAGTGTGATCTGATTTGTCAAACTGGCTCATGTGATTAATAATAATCAAATTGGATTGGTCTGCAATATATGTAAGAACTTATCAGCTATAATTTACCAAGGGCAGTGATAATCACCCGCAATAATTTTGACAAATAACAACCCAAGAGTGCGTAACCTAGAAATAACCCGAAGTGAAGCCGAGGGTTATTTCTTAAAGGTAACGCACTTGAGGGATGTTATTAATTTGTCAGAATTATAACGATTTATCACTGGCCGCTGTGAATACGGGAATAGAAGTTCTTAAATAAATTAATAATTTTTACCGAATCGAGAAGCCATTTTTCTGACAAATTAATTTGACACTTTATTATAAAAATATGTTGGTTGCACTGTAAGTCTATGTCAAATTCGAAGTTAGCAGTATAGGTTTTGCGTCAGTTTTGACACAGACTGACGCCAAACCTAACCTGCTACCCTCGAATTTGACTTAGATATACAGTGCCACCAATTTGTCATAAGATACTACTGAATTTTAATTAGGTAGTTTCCATGGTGATTGAAAATCACCATAGGGTCGTTTTCACTTCAAGTGTGATCTGATTTGTCAAACTGACTTACGTGATTAAAAATAATCACATTGGATTGGTCTGCAATATATGTAAGAACTTATCAGCTATAATTTACCAAGGGCAGTGATAATCACCCGCAATAATTTTGACAAATAACAACCCAAAAGTGCGTAACCTAGAAATAACCCGAGGTGAAGCCGCGGGTTATCTCTTAAAGGTAACGCACTTGAGGGATATTATTTATCAAAATTGTAAGGATTTATCACTGGCCGCGGTGAATTCGGGAAGATAAGTTCTTAAATAAATTAATAATTTTTACCGAATCGAGAAGCCATTTTTCTGACAAATTAATTTGACACTTCATTATAAAAATATGTTGGTTGCACTGTAAGTCTATGTCAAATTCGAAGTTAGCAGGTTAGGTTTTGCGTCAGTTTTGACACAGACTGACGCCAAACCTAACTTGCTACCCTCGAATTTGACTTAGATATACAGTGCCACCAATTTGTCATAAGATACTACTGAATTTTAATTAGGTAGTTTCCATGGTGATTGAAAATCACCATAGGGTCGTTTTCACTTCAAGTGTGATCTGATTTGTCAAACTGACTTACGTGATTAAAAATAATCACATTGGATTGGTCTGCAATATATGTAAGAACTTATCAGCTATAATTTACCAAGGGCAGTGATAATCACCCGCAATAATTTTGACAAATAACAACCCAAAAGTGCGTAACCTAGAAATAACCCGAGGTGAAGCCGCGGGTTATCTCTTAAAGGTAACGCACTTGAGGGATGTTATTTGTCAAAATTATAACGATTTATCACTGGCCGCGGTGAATTCTGGAAGATAAGTTCTTAAATAAATTAATAATTTTTACCGAATCGAGAAGCCATTTTTCTGACAAATTAATTTGACACTTCATTATAAAAATATGTTGGTTGCACTGTAAGTCTATGTCAAATTCGAAGTTAGCAGGTTAGGTTTTGCGGTAGTTTTGACACAGACTGACGCCAAACCTAACCTGCTAACCTCGAATTTGACTTAGATATACAGTGCCACCAACTTGTCATAGCATACTACTGAATTTTAATTAGGTAGTTTCCATGGTGATTGAAAATCACCCTAGGGTCGTTTTCACTTCAAGTGTGATCTGATTTGTCAAACTGACTTACGTGATTAAAAATAATCACATTGGATTGGTCTGCAATATATGTAAGAACTTATCAGCTATAATTTACCAAGGGCAGTGATAATCACCCGCAATAATTTTGACAAATAACAACCCAAAAGTGCGTAACCTAGAAATAACCCGAAGTGAAGCCGAGGGTTATTTCTTAAAGGTAACGCACTTGAGGGGTGTTATTTGTCAAAATTATAACGATTTATCACTGGCCGCGGTGAATTCTGGAAGATAAGTTCTTAAATAAATTAATAATTTTTACCGAATCGAGAAGCCATTTTTCTGACAGATTAATTTGACAGTTCATTATAAAAATATGTTGGTTGCACTGTAAGTCTATGTCAAATTCGAAGTTAGCAGGTTAGGTTTTGCGTCAGTTTTGACACAGACTGACGCCAAACCTAACCTGCTACCCTCGAATTTGACTTAGATATACAGTGCCACCAATTTGTCATAAGATACTACTGAATTTTAATTAGGTAGTTTCCATGGTGATTGAAAATCACCCTAGGGTCGTTTTCACTTCAAGTGTGATCTGATTTGTCAAACTGACTTACGTGATTAAAAATAATCACATTGGATTGGTCTGCAATATATGTAAGAACTTATCAGCTATAATTTACCAAGGGCAGTGATAATCACCCGCAATAATTTTGACAAATAACAACCCAAAAGTGCGTAACCTAGAAATAACCCGAGGTGAAGCCGCGGGTTATCTCTTAAAGGTAACGCACTTGAGGGATATTATTTATCAAAATTGTAAGGATTTATCACTGGCCGCGGTGAATTCGGGAAGATAAGTTCTTAAATAAATTAATAATTTTTACCGAATCGAGAAGCCATTTTTCTGACAAATTAATTTGACACTTTATTATAAAAATATGTTGGTTGCACTGTAAGTCTATGTCAAATTCGAAGTTAGCAGGTTAGGTTTTGCTTCAGTTTTGACACAGACTGACGCCAAACCTAACCTGCTAACCTCAAATTTGACTTAGATATACAGTGCCACCAATTTGTCATAGGATACTACTGAATTTTAATTAGGTAGTATCCATAGTGATTGAAAATCACCCGAGGGTCGTTTTCACTTCAAGTGTGATCTGATTTGTCAAACTGACTCACGTGGTTAAAAATAATCAAATTGGATTGGTCTGCAATAATATATGTAAGAACTTATCATTACAAGTAAATTTAGTATTTTGCAATTTTATTTTATTTTTTCCTAATTTTGGGTCATGTGACCTATACTGAAAAATTAACTTAGCGTAAGTAAAAAAAATGCGTTCTTTCATATTCCGTAATAAAAAAGGCGGTTGCTATTAAAAAAAAAACATTGATGGCTTCATACCTCCTACGCGGGTCACCCTGTATGTATAGATTTTATTTGAAAAAAATGCGCAAATAAAAATCGACGGGTTCCAGCGTTTTTTCCAAAAGTTATTCCTTGAATTTAACAAATTTATCCACTACTTTACGAAAGCACTGTATAATTACTGTATACAACGCTGTTTATATGATTTTGTGATTTTCTTTGCTTTATTAAGATTGTTTCTTAATATGAATGTTAAGTATATACATTATTATTAATGTTAATAAATATAAGGATTATTTATTCAAGGGCCATTTAAGTAGGATCTGCACACGACCCGCAACCCTAAAATTAGGGCAGTCAGCCACCGTGCGCCTAGTTACGTATGGTATATTTAATTTATCAATATTGTTTTGCTTTGTCTTTTATTATACGGTTGTTTAGTAAGTGTGATGTATTTGTTGTTTTACTAAGTGATTTACGAGCAGCCTATAAAGTTAATTTTTCAAAAATGGAAACATGTCAGAAAATAAGTACAAACAATATAAATGAACTCATTAACAGCATTAAATTTAAGAGTACTTACAGTCCCTCCAATTTTTTTGCAAGTCCTGACGGTTGCAAGTTATTGTGTTTAATTATTTATTTTTGTAAACTTCGGCATCTAAAATGTTTTTCCACGATAAACGATTAATTTACCTAGGTTGCTTTCCAATGTTACATTTCAGGTGTTATTTTACACAAAATATTTCAGTTTATTTATTTTATTTTATTAAGATAATACTATTATGCGAGTTCAAGTTAGCTAGCTCGCTAAATATTACAAATTTGATCAAGACCCAGTTTTTAGGTATTTACCCGAGGCAGGGTTAAATACCCAGGTAAATACCCATTTATAAATTCCCTACCCACTGGGTATTTATCTGACCCACATCGCTAGCCTCGAAGAAACAAGTAGATCCAGTGACTATTAGGACCAAATCAAATAAATGACTATGATGTATGTATTACATTATGCGGTGTTGATCTGGTTTGCCTTCAATAAAAAAGACTAAATATCTACTTTATTTTCTGATACTGTAGTTCTTGTTACGTTTTATGACAGTACGAGTATGTGCAATAATTTCCAAGATGCAATTGATTATGTAATAAGTGTGTTCCTTTTGGCGTAACGATGGGACATTAATTCTGTCCGCGATTGTACAACTGAAAGATAATCGCACGTTTGTAAAGCATGGTAATTTGTTGAGAATCGCAAGACTTTTAAAATGCATTGCAGTTGAACTCGCAAACACGATCTTGTGTCGATATTAGAGTGTGTATGCAATACATCTAAGGCGAACCAATATTCGATGCTAATCAAAAGCGCAGCTGTTAAAACTTTTAGTTAATTGGTTTTTGTATTTATTTGTGGTAGCACTAAACGAAGACAAGTACGTGTTGACAAATTCACAGCACAAAAATTTTACTAAATGCATATATTTGTATTAACATGTGGTTAAAGTCGAATATGTTACTATATCATAAGTATATTAACGTAAGTAACAATTAAAATTTAATTGAAAAGGAGAAATAAAATCTGGTCACGGGAAAATTGTTAACGGATATTTGAATACTTCTCGATAATTCGGTGTTTTCATTAGGAATAAATCAATGAAATTTCTTTGTAATCATATAGTAAAATATAAACAATTAAGTCTGAACTCATTGCAAAGCATCAATTCTGTTTATTTTTTAAATAATATGAAATTGAAAGTAAGTTAAAATCGATAAATTCAAATAGAAGTCGAAACGCACCCTGATTGGTCGTGAGAGTCGTGACGTCAAAACTCATATCGATGACAGTTTGTTTACATTTTCAGCGTGGTTATTGTGATATAGTTGGACTTGTATTTTCGATTTCAGCGAGAATTATTGTCTTCATTTGTGTTTTGCAATCATAAAATGCCGTCAGACGGGGTTGTGAAAGCTTCATCAAACAATTTACCATCCTTAGACATTTTCATGGTGATGGAATTCATAAAGAACGACGATCGTTTCAATGCAGCTGAATTTCGAAATGTAAAAGCAACAGCGTAAGTGCTTCAACACTTCGGTTTCTATGTAGAAATTACTCCAAATATTTCTTCAAAAATAAGTCAATTTCCGATAGTTTTCATATCATTTAAAGAACAGTTTTTATATTATCTCATTTAGAGGTTATGTTATTGTTGTGTTAACTTCACATCATAATTTGGAAAATCATATTCTTATTTCTCATATCTGAAATGAATATCTTTCACAGGGCTACTCGTGAGGCATACGGTGATAATGCCATTGGGTATGTGGAGTTGCAAAGAGAGGGCCCTTTGTGCACTTTACAGTGCAAAGTATGCCCAGAGCGCAGAGTTCGGTCCAAAAATTATTCTGTTCAACTTATTGTTGATGAGACAGAAGAGAAAGTTTTGAATGTCGTCTGCAATGATTGTGCTGCTTCATCAGGTAATTGATTGTGTGAAAAATCATTAGCAGCTATTTTATATCTATTATTGGTTTGTAGGTGGTTGTAAGCATGCACTTGCATTTTTGATGTGGGTGCACCGAAGAAGTGAAGAATCTTCACCAACTGAAATAACTTCTTACTGGGTAAAACCACGATTATCAGCAGTTGGTACATCTCAGAAGTTCATTACAGCTGATTTCAGTGCCACAAATATTGAATGTCCACAGAGTACTTCTGCTTTTTTCGAGAAAAATCCTGGGGCACACAAAGAAATATCTTTTCTGGTGTACTTACATAAGTACTCGTACATCCCGGTACAAAACACCACTTATTTTGTGCTTTCTGCATTTAAAAATGTCTTACTAACTTATTTTTATGAAAATCGATCGAAAATAATGAAAACTGATGAATAAAAATGAATATAAAACTTCCCACAACCTCACAAAAACATTGTTACAATAGAATAATGGCGCGTCCAGTGACTCCGATATGAGTAGTGACGTATGCCACCCGCCATGTTGGTGCTGGTCGTTTAAGCGGCAAATTTCTGAATTTGAATTTGAGGGTGGAATAACTCTGATACAAAATTTTTTTATATTTATTCTATGTCATTTTTCGTGTAATTGGCTGTTGACCTGTCTTCCTGCATATTTTTCAAAAAAATGGAAAACACTGATCTAGAAAAACCAATGTAACCTGCGTTTTAAAATTATTGCAATAATAAAAGCTTATTTAATTATTTACGATTAGTTACCTGCAGTTACAACGCGATATGTACGTTCTACAATTTTAACTTTTTAACTAGAACGCAACAGCAGAAGCTCGCACGAAGTTCGATTGAATGAGGCAGCGCCCGCCCGAACCAACTTCTTCTGGACCGTAGATAATGCACTTCCATGAAGAGAGCAGTTGAAATCGTCAAGGTTACACTCTCCATGCGGGGCAAAAAATGTTTATTAGTATGTTGATAACATTCTTCCTAGTAATCGACACAAGTGCTGACTCGTATTATGTTCACAACCCGCCAAACCCAAAGATATTTGAACTGACCGATTTTGTGTACATGTGAGCAACGATATCCCACAGTCGCGAACAATGTTGCCAACCCTACCGATATTTCGGTAGATTTACCGATTTCATCTAAAATCTACGGATCTACGGAAACAACACTTATTTCTACCGAATTTTTGTTATACCGTATAATCATACGTACAATTTTTCTTGGGTACAATTTAAACGGAAAATAACATCAGCAACTTTTTATTGTACACAATATTCAGAATAATTTATATTTTAGGGGAATTTACAAAGTCAGAGGCGGACTGGGACTAATAGGCCCGGGATGCTGGGTGCCTAGGGGGCCCGCGGCCCGCACGAGGTTGTGCGGTGTAGTTCGGGCCTGGGGCGAAGCCCCAGCCGCCGGAGGCAACACCGCCGAAGCCAAAAAATTTTTTCGCTGGTGCGATACATTTTATGGCCTAAAACGCTATTTTAGGACACGATTAACAGGCACCAACAACTACCTACTAGTAACACTACCCGAGTGCGCAATTCAAATTTTGCAAAAATTATATTGGATAAAGGCCTACGACCAATAATGTAACTCGCAAGTACCAAATTGGCACTGGCAACCTGCGAGCTTATGAGTGGATTTGGCAAGGGGCAATGTGGCGGTCAGGGGCGAGTCTCAATGTACTGAACATGTTGATTGAATCAGGCATTGCATAACTTTCTAATAATCATCTTATTGAATATGTACATATATTGATGTATAAATTATATTTTGTTGCAGGCTTTCGTGATCCATTGGTATTAATGTTTTTAAGTTTATGGTAATGACCACACAACAAACAACTTTTTTATTTTCTTATTTTCTACGTTTCGAAAGACTAGGCTTTCATTCTCAAGAAGATTAGGGCACAAAAACAGAAATAAAATCATCAAAAATACTTCATAAACAAACAATATATAAATATATATGAATGAAACTATATATGTCCTCATTGTGTAAGTAACATCATTTTGTTTATTCAAATTTAGACTGTTATTATTATTATTATTATTATCTATATACTGCATATTACCAGTTGAACTACTTCAACAACATTTTACTGAGGAATTTAGAACTCTCCAAGTACATCTATGATTGATTCTGTGCTTGGAATCTTATCTGATTCTATACTGTAACTAAATTCTTATTATACAGTGAGCGCCAAAAAGCATTGGTCAGTTTCAATACCTAATAAAAACCCATACACTTCACCTATGGAATCAATGATAATTTCTTCATAAATCGGAAACTTGCGAGTTTTGTTTCAATGTTTGACATCCTCCGAAAGTGACAGTTTGGTGTGCTGTTTCACCGTCAAAGATTGTCGGGGCTCATTTTTTCGAGGAAATTGGTGAAACGGCAACGGTTACATCTCAAAGACATTACATGCTTTAAAGATCTTTTTATCGCAAATAGAGGAGATAGTAAATGAATATTGGTTTCAACAGGACGGTGCTACAAATTACACCGCAAGAATTAATACGAATCTCCTACGACAATCGTTTCCAAATAAACTGATTTCTTGCTATGGTGACCTTCATTAGCCCTCGAGATCGCAGGACATAACCACTCCTGATTTTTTCTTTGGGATTACTTGAAGAGCAGAGTATTTACAAGAAAGATAAGAAATCTGTAAAAGCTTAAAATGTTTATTCGGGATAATATTGAAGCTATACTGCAGGTTATGCGGCAACGTGTGATGAGAGATTTCGGCTACCGTTTAAAAGAGTGCATTCAACAAGAGGGGAGTCATTTAACCGACAGCATTTTTCATAAGTGAATCTCCCATTCTTAGTCTTTAAGAAATAGTGCTGATTAACTGTGTAATTTAAGCAAATAAATTGTTATTACAAATTGAAACTGACCAATGCTTTTTGGCGCTCACTGTACATAAAATGTTTTTAAATTTAATACATCGCCTAATCAAGCGTTGCATCAATTCGACTCGTGAACAGGCGATAAAAAATCTTACCCGCTCTGCGCAATGTAGCGCTAAATGAACGACAGCGTCGTTCCCTTTCCAGTGGAAGCTAAGCCAAGCACCCTGATAACGCGGCCGAAAAGGTATAAAAGAAGAATGCACTTTCATTTCAAAAACTTGAGATTTAACCTATCAATTATTCCTCTCCTTTCCTACCTAAGTTCTCCGGTCTGACACGTTGAACTGTCTAACGGAACAAGCCGACAACCCCTTACCTGACCAGGTTTCAAGGGAGGTGACAGGTGGAACTGTCAGTCCAACGAAGTTTAAACTTTCCGTAGCCCATCCGGATAACCGCTTCCAGTCTGCACAATTATTAAGCGCAAATCCCTGCGCTTCGAGAAGGAAAATACATCGCATAACCTAAATTTACTAATAATTGAACCTGTAGGGATTGAAACAGCTATCCTGTCTACGAGTGGCTAGAATACAGTAACCGCACCTCAAGAAAGTCACCTGGAGAGTCCGTTTTAGACTCTTAAAAAAGTCTCCTTGGGGTCCGAAGTTCGAATTCGTGTTCAATAAATTCATTACCGGCGGGCCGCCAAACTACCGGTTTCCGGCTAAAAAGTGAACGTCTTCCGTCTGCAAGATTTAACATCGCGTTCGCTCCAAGAACGCTGCCCAGCTTGCGTAAGGTACCAGCGGCCTCCGTGCTAAGCGTTAACCACTAACGCTGGTCCCAGGTAACCCTTAAAAATCGCAAATTACAGCTTAAAATCACTGTCAACAATTGCGACGGAAGGTCAAGTTCGAAGGAACAAAAGATCTACTCACCCCATTTTCCAAAGAATCAACGTGCTTGGGGGTAGGTGATTCAAACGACCTAAGCATACATTAGGGGCCCGCAACAAGCCCCGGTGTAGTGGGTTGCAGTGCGTCCCACGAAACCAGATACCGTCTCCGTAGAACATATTAATTAAATAATGTACTATTCAGTTATTTCTAATTAACCTTTGTATATAGCTAAAAACATTATATTTATTTGGGTAATATCTAGTGGTTTTACTAATCGAATATATATTTGCGTGAACGTAATTATCCGATTTTGAGCTTAACCAAAGGTAAAAATTTTGACGCCGTTAGTAAGGGGATGAAACGTCACAATGCTGATTAGTAAAAGTGCCTCCACGAGATCCTGCTTCATTGAAGTCACAATCGAGTTTTCACAATTTGTAACTTCGCTCACAGTTTACTTGCGTACACGCCAGTGTCATTAGAAACTTGTACGTAACGTATAGGGTTGTATACGCTGACGAGTGGACGTTATATTTATAGAGCAATTTAAATGCACATGGTATGCAATATTTGCATGCATCAGCATTATTATTCTGAAAATAAGGAATACATGGATTACAAATTAATTGCGGGGCGGGGGCCCTGGGGCCAAAATGTGCCTGTGTAAACGCGCTAGTGGTGTTGCATTTTAATTTACAGCCTGCGGGCCCGGACGGCCCAAGGGCCCGGGATGCGATCGCATCCCGGCATCCCTAGCCAGTCCGCCCCTGTTAACAAAGTGATTCATAAATTAATCTATAATGACCAGTACGTGCCGCCAGGGTAAATTCGATGGATCACATTAAATTTCCTAGTATTATTATTTTACATTCACGTGCTTGGATTCTAAATGTTAGTGCTAAACGCTGACATACTATTTTATATTTGTAAGCTTCAGTTCACGAGAAAATAGTTACGTAAACACATAAAGTTAATTAGTAAATGATCTTGTTGTTAGTCGGCATCGCTTTGTAAAAGATCTATAATCTTATAGTCTGATGCATTTCTTTGTATGTGGTGGTATGTGGTTCAGCAATACTTATTCCTTTAAATGTTTTGTTTTTGTATATCCAACGAAAATGCTTTTTTCTACACCTGTCAAAAAATGGGGACATTCGCGCATGGCTATCAATGCGCGAAGTTTGCCATTTTTGAACGTGTTAAAAAATAGGATATTTTTTCACATTACCATTGACGACATGAAAAATAGTATATTAAAATACAAGTTGCAGAAGGCATCTATTCAAGCACGAATTTGAAATTCCGAAACGAGCCGCATAGCGGCGAGTTGTGGAACAAATGAGTGCTTGAAGGACCTTCTGCAACGAGTGTTTTATACTATTTTTTCTATTTTGCTGCTTTATACCATTTTTAAAAATTAAAAAATAAAAATGTTTTCTATTTTGCGTTTAGAATAACTCCATTCTAGCACCCAAATGACGTCATTTCATAGTGACTCATTCTAACACTCAAATGATGCTCTTTGCTAGAATGGAGTTATTCTAAACGCAAAATAGAAAAATAAAATTATGCGCACTGGAGCGCCAAAATTTTTCGCGAAGTACGGCGCGAAATAATATTGATATTCTTTTTTTAAGGTTATAGAAAAAATATTGGTTGTATTACGCGCTCGAAATGTTTTTGTGCGTTCGAATTAATTCTCATTGGCGTAACTAGAAATTTTGGCGGTTTTGACCGTCGTCAATGCCTGTGTATATTTACGAAGACATGAATTTGCATACAGTACTTCTTCGCACAAATGATTTGTTTGTTTTTTATGCCGTCATAATTAGTGATGCAACCTAAAAAAAACAGTTCGTTTTTTTTTAAAACCTGTTTTTTTTGTAAAAAAAACCAAGCGGTCTGGTTTTTTATTTAAATGCGTTTTTTTCAGAATTAAAGTGTAGTGAATAACAACAAGTAATTTGTTTGGAAAAACAAAAAACAGATATTTTAAAATAAAAATAATACATTTCGTAGGTAAAGTGAATTATAGAATTTATAATAACCAAAAAAAAGCAAATATTTCTAAAGAAAAATAGAAACAGCCAAAGTGGATATACAGGGTGTTAGGGAAGTCGACTGAAAAATTTCTAGGGGTGAATCCTTGGCCCAAAATATGATGATTTCACTCAACTTACCTATATACAAAGTTGCTTAGTTTAGCCGCTAGAGGGCTTTAAAGATGGTTAGCTTTTTTTAATTTTTTCAAATAAGTCGAAAAATCGTTGATGGATTTTATCCATTTTTTGGCCATGCGTTTTTACCAGTAAACTTAAGCATTTTGTGGCATAAACCCTAATTTCAAAAATTACAGGGTGTTTAAAAACTTTGTCACAATTAATTATCCATCTAATGTTTTTATATGGATAGCTACTTTGAATTATAAGCTATTTCCTCTCTTAAAAAAATTTAGTTGGGTAAACGGTTTAGCCACAAAAAATATTTTCTAAATCCCTACAAGGCTGAATCAGTAATTTTAACTTAGCACTAGGCTTTTGTAGAGATTTAGGAAATATTATTTTGTGGCTAAACCGTTAACCCAACTAAATTTTTTTAAGAGAGTGAATAGCTTCTAAATTAAAGTAACTGTCCAGAAAAAAAATTGGTAGTGATTATACAGGGGGTTAAAACATTTAAAAAAGCTAGTCGCTTTAAATAATTGGGGACCTGCGTTCGAAGAAATAATGGGTAATAATGCGGTTGTCTAATGCGTGATGCTCACCACATCACCACGTGTCATGAATTTGACACGCGACAGCCGGGTGTGAGAGCGAGAATATGGAAGCTCTGACCTTCCGCCTTGCAGGCCAAGCTTCTTCATGGGGTGTTAGTGCCTCACGATTATTATTATTAATAATTTTTAAAGCCCTCTAGCGCTAAACTAAGCAACTTTGTATATAGGTAAGTTGAGTTAAATCATCATATTTTGGGACAAGGATTCACCCCTAGAAATTTTTCCGTCGACTTCGCTAACGCCCTGTAGAAATTATAATAATGTAGAAATTACTCTCTAACAGACATGGCTGACTCCTCAACTGATTCGGAGTCAGTATCCATGCAGTTTACGTCGCCCATGTCACTGTCTGATGAATCGCTAACGTAACTTGATTCGTCGATCAGGTCGACAGTTTCAGAGCTGGGTCCAGCTTAAAGCAACTTCCAATAGGGGTGGGTACCTACCAAAACATGCCGCCAATTACAAAAATGAATAAAAAACAAAAAAAAACAACAAAAACCGTTTTTTTCTGTTTTTTTTCTAGGTTTTTTATTCGATTTTAAAAAAACGTTTTTTTACATCACTAGTCATAATATTAAAAATTTATTTTTTACGAAACATCACTTTTTTGCGATTAAACGAGAAAATATACGTAAGTATGGCAATACACCAGGGACATCCAAATATCTGCAAACTGTGATGCAAGTGTTCTTCAATTCTATTTCTATAATTTGAACGTCCACCGCATTTACGATCTAAAAATGTTTTTTTCTTAATTATATTTTAACATATGTATTTATTGCTTTATTTATGTCTATATTGTTTGCTGCGTCGTTGCTATGGCCGAAATCTTTCTGGAAAGGTGCGATACCTGAGATATTTAAAAATATATATTTTCAATTTTGCGTGGACCTCCTGTATGTGTTCATTTCTTAGCTACCTCTAGCGTTTAATTTTAATATTTTAAAAATAGTACTTTTAGTATTACTGATTTTCTCGGAATTGTAATTTGGTAAGTTGTGAGTTGTTTTCTTTTTAATTACGCTAATTAATGAGTCAAGAGGCCCTGAGTGACAGCTGATGCTCTATTCCCCATACTGCATGGCGTTACGGCATGCGACCTTCGATTCCGTACTTTGAATTTCAATTTCATCTAAAACTTTAATGACATTTAATTTTTTTTAAATATGAGAGGAAAAAATATACAGTTTCCGTTGTTCAGCATGAAACTTCTTAAATATTACTTATAACTGTGGAGCGACCCCAAACTTGATCTTCGATATTCCATACCTTGATGCATTTATATAGTTAAGGGCTACTTTTAACACAGTAGTTTTGAGAATGACGCCACTTCAAAATTCACAATCATATTCATTTCATTAAATTTATTAATACTATCGTAGATGACCCAAGCAAACCTTTTCATACAGTACACAAATTAAAAAAAAAAACTTCTTTCGATTAGGGCCCCCATATCTGTAACTTGTGCCCCTTCCCCCGCACTGCGAGATCTTGCAGGTCTACAGTTACGGCACTGCTTTGCTACATAAAGCACTATGAAACATAAAATTCTGGATCGTACTCTTCAAACCGATAAATAACTCTTAAGGTAAAGCAAACGTTCAAATAACAAGTCACCGTACGTCTGAACAAAATGTGGTAAGGTAGCGGTACGCTCAAGTTTCCCGCTCGGTTTTTTACCCGCATATAAAATAATTGCAATTGTCTTTTTCTAAGCACATAAGTTGACCCTTTATTTATAGAAACTGAATAGTCACTAAACACAATGATGCACAATTAATTAGAAAAAAAATATTCAGACGAAAAAAACTTTCAAAGGATTAGAAAAACTAAATTGTATTTTTACACAAATGATGTTTTATTTTGCATATTATTTTTTAATTAGAACCATTGATCTAACATTTGGTATTTATACTATAATGTTTTTTTAAGTCAAAACAAATAACAAAATCGTAAAATTTAAGCATGTGGCGGTCGTTAACGACCCGCTAAGTTTAAATGGGTTAATACAAAAGCAGACATTTAAACTTATTTAACTTCTATTTTTCTGGGGTGGGCCAGACGGTACTCTGGGGAGGGCCTGGCCCCCCTGGCTCCACCGCTAGTTACGGCTATGGGCATTCTCACGCACAAAAACACTCACTTCGCGCACTTAATACAAAAATAACATTTACATGTATCGTATATTGTGGCACTCATAAAGTTTTTGAATGAGTATGCAATATGAGAAATTTATAAAATAAGCGCACAGCATTCATAACAACAAAAACTGCTTACTATTATTTTTTGGGTTTGTAATGGATAACATTTAAGAAGTTTAATTTGTTGGGAGATATTGTTCGCATACTTACGTTGAATCGAATTGTGTAGGGGGGTTTTGATTTAAAATGATGATTACGAGATTACGACACCGGTGAAGAAGGAACAAGTACGAAAAAGGAAATTGAAGTATTCGCAAGCCCATAGCAAATCTTGGAAGAGTTACCCGAATTTAGAGGTTGGCTTTTTGCTATCAAAAAAGTGCCAAAATATTCGCTCTGCAAATGCTGTAACAGGGATTTTAAACTGCGCTGTTTAGAATTTTACTTTGGCAAACAAATAACTGCTAGATTTCCACTGAAAGATAACATAAGTAAAGCTGATAATTATATGCACTCAAATGTACGAAAATATGCGCATATATATGCATACATTTTGTTGAGTATATGCACCGAAAGTTATAATATATGCACACAATATGCTCTATTTTTTTGAAAATAACTAGGAGTTTTCTAAATAATGTAAAAATCTTAATTGTTTTGTATAAGAATATTTATTTTTCTAATTTTTATTCAAAGACGTCATTCATTTTAACGTTTCACTATATAAACATGGACTACCAACGCCAACTTTACGTTGTAAGCAACATAAAAATGAGATTTCCCCTAACGCCGCCAGACTATTATTCACCCAACACTCGTGAAATGGATTCTATGTTGGTTGATTCCTTTTACATTGTTTCTACAGGAAAAGTGGGGTATCTGGCAGTCTATGTTTATATAGTCAAAGATTTTAACAGAGACTTTCCCTTTCCTCTGCTTATTTCGATACGCGCACTGCATTCCAGCTGCAGGAAGTAAAAGTATATATCTCAGTTGGACATAAAAATGTTATTAATAATTTAATGAAATAGTAAATTTTACAAGAAAATCTCAAAAAGTTCATACATTACAAATTATTGCTAAATATAACCAAATATGCAAAAATCCAGAAAGTATGCTCAAAATCGTATAAATATGCAAAATATGCAAAATGAAACTTGGCTTAAACGATTTGTTTTCACATAATTAGTATACATATGCAAAAAGTTTCGCCGGCATATCAATTATACAAAATATGCATTTGCATATAATATCAGCTTTAAACATAAGTACTAGAAAATTTTTATTTTTTAGAGCCTGTTACGGTGAAAACTGGTAATTTAGCAACAATTACGAATAGTGCTGTAATTTTCCAAATATCATTTCAAATTAACATTTGTAAAACCTCGACAGCGAATGGCGGTTGTTAAGAAACACTGAGGAAATTAAACAAATTTTAAATTATTTAGAGGAATTTTTAATTGCTGTAAGGGCTTTAAAATATGGAGATAGTTCCTCGATGTTTGGTGTTTTATGCGAATTTGCCTTTTGTCTATTGTGTTTGCCCCATTCGTCTGCAAATCTCGAAAGAATCTTTTCGGTTGTAAATTTAATGAAAACCAAAACGAGAAATAGGCTTTCAAGTACAACAATTAGTGGTATATTACATACAAAAAGGTATGTAGGGCAGAATAAGTGTTATGATTTTGCTGTTGGTAAGAGTATCCTTACAAAAATGATTAAACAAATTTATTCTGTAAGCGGAGACAAAGATAGTATTAGCGAAAGCGAATAGAATAGGAAAACTATTATATATTTTTTAGTCATATATGAATTAGTAATTAATAGTGTTTTAAGTAAATCGGTGTAGTTTTTCCACAGTTATTAATAAAATAATTGGGTTTTCGTCTTGATTTTATTTATTTAATTAGAAAGTGAAATATAAATATACGTGAATTTTTAAATGCCGGTTTACTGAAACTTGACAATTGCAAAAATTTAAGTAGGTACTGCAAAACACATTTTATTATGTCTACCGAAAATTTTTGCGATCTACCGAATTTAGCGCATAAAGCTACCGATCGCCTAAAAAATGGGATGGCAACACTGGTCACCAATAGCAAATGAACATATGAATTAAAACTAATACATATTTAGAATAGTAATATCTAGTGCATTGTAGCAACTAAATTGAAGAAGGTGAAATTGTAAATATATAGGGTGTCCGAAAAATATGAAATCGGCTGTATAACTCAGTAAGTCTGACATTTATCGAAAAATATTTGAAACATAAGATGTACAGTATTTAGTTTTCAATCGTATACCAATATTTAACCATATTGTTTTAAGCAAAGACGCAACAAATTACACGTTAAATTGTTTAAATGACAAGGTACCCCACATGCTGTTCATCTGATACAGATTTATTTTCTCTTTTAAATGATGTAAAACTTTAGTACACTTACTTCAGTAAATCTTTGAGAAAAACGGGAAAAGCTGTTCGTAAGCTTATTTTAATAGTCCGTATCAATTTAGACACCTCAGAAAGTTTACAAGTTATACAAATTCAAATACGATGATTTTCAGATAAATGAGTCGTTCCAGGGTTTCTTATTGTTCTTATTGTGTATGTACTTAAATTAAATGCGTTAATTTTTCAATTTTTATAATTACACTTTAAGTTCAGTTGTTTTATTTCTACGGTGCGGTCAGTTATTTAAAAAATAAAAACGATAACATTTGTCTAGATTAATTACCAAGACCTTGAAAATAATCTTTCACGTACTTTTTCACGTTTTTTTCAAAAATGTAATGGAGCACATGCAAGTTTCAATTTAATTGAGAAAAGAAAAGGCATATATCAAATGAGTAGCATGTAGGGTTACCTTCCTATTAAAAAAACAAACTATAACTCGCTGTGCTGTTGTTTTCCAAAAAACTAACAATTCAATATAATATAGTTGTGCTATAAACTGAACAACTATTATTTGAAAAGTTTTCCATCAAATAGATATTTGCAGAGACGTAAAGCTTATTTTATACTTTTAGAACACCCTACAGTTGCATGTGTAATTATTACGTACTTGTAAATCCCTTTTGCCAAAAAAGCGTATTATGTATTACATTGCTGGAGAAAAAGTTACAAACGGTCCTTTTCCAACATTTCTTTAAAACTCTTAATACATCTCACAACGTTCCAAAACGTGTACAGTGTAGTGCCTTGAGTTTATAATCGTTATATATGTTATTTTACGGTCGCCCAACAAAAAATTTATTATACAGGGTGTTGAAAAAAAGGTCGGATATTTTACCCACTTATAGATCTCATTAATCAAAACAAAAAAGTCCTAATAAACATGGGTCCGGAAACGCTTCATTTCCGAGATACAAGGTGTTTCAAGTTTAAAAATCTGTTTTTTATAGTTATCTAAAAACCGCTTTAGGCGATTTTAATGATTTTTTTTAGTTTGTTTATAACGTTATGAGGTATGTTTTGGACATATTGCAGCTGATCCAGTATTCCAGAGGCATGGAGCATGTCGATTAGGTTTCTTTACAAAAAAAAAACACCCAATAGATTTTTTGCAATTTTCATATATTTTTTTAATAAAGCAACTGAAAATGCATTTTTTTTGTCTCTTGAATGTTTTTCTTATATAGCTTAGTTTTCAAGAAAAAATAAAGCTCATATTTTTGAAAGCTTCTGAACCTATTAAGACAAAAACTAAAATGCTCCAATATCTCACAAAACCCATGAGCCGATTTTAGTGAAACTTTTAAGGTTGATTGATGCTATTAAGGATCATGTTTTGGCGTACTTACATTTAAATTATTTATTCCAGGAGCGGCCAGGATTATTTTTAACTTTCAACACTCTGTATCTCGAAAATGAAGCGTTTCCAGACCCATGTTTATTAAGACTATATTGTTTGTATTAATGAGATGTATAAATGGGTAAAATATCAGACCTTTTTTTCAACACCCTGTATAACCTGAACTGTCGACATATTATCTTTACTGTTACTATTCCCCGACATCTTGTTGTACGTAATGTGTTACTGTTGAGAAAAAAATTAAAATACTTAAAAATTCGTCCAAGAGTGAATCGCAAAAGAAATTTGGTGTACGCACGTAGGAAAATTAGTGGAAACCAAAGAAAATCAGGGGAAAATCCGAGGATTTCAGGGAAAATCTTACGGAAATCAATGTAAACAAGGTGAGGCAAACGCAGTAGCCTGCGAGTTTCAAGGTCCGTCAATCTCGGTGGCCTTCGGAAAAGGGTCGGCCCAATTAATGTTGGTAGTATGTTTTACACAGGAACATGATTTTGCGGTTGGTGATGAAAGCCCGCGACAGTTGGTTTTACCAGTGGCCGTTTGACAATTAGCTGAATTAATAATATTACAATGCAAGTGGAATAAATTGTATACAAAGTGTATGGCATTGTTATGGGGAGCAAAAATTAAATAATTTTGAGGAAAAAATTACGTTGCTGGACGTGCAACAAGAAGCAACAGTAATTTTTGTTTTCACAGGGACGCCTCATTTACTAAAAAAATTAACAAATTTGATGACACTCGAATGAAAATTTTCGATCATGCTGCTGCAAAATATAAAGTGTGTTTTAATATTTTATCTACGACCACTACTAAAAGTACAGTAGTTTCGCCAAATTGTGACACCTATTTTGCAGGTTTGAATATATATTTAGTTTGTTTTTAAGCCAAAGGGAAAAATAATGTTTTTATACTATGGTATTGAAGAGTGAACATCATTTTACCAGTACAATAAATTAAACAGCTGAAAAAGTATATATTAACAATAAAACACTTTTTTTTAATATATGCAAGTGTCACAGTTGCCCTACAAATTTGTTAATTGTGACACTATCTGGTTATAATTGTGAATATGTTAGTATTTCTTGTATGATTTAGCCATTTTTATAGTGATACCCTTTTAAAGGATAAATGTGACATTTAAAAAAAAAGTTCATATCCATAACACTTTTTTAAATTTTTATTGCAGAAAATAAATTATATGTAATACATTAAGTATAACTAAATGGTTATACTATGGTATGTAACTTAAGGAACTTTTATTCAAAAATAATTTTAAAAAACTCAAGGTACGTAACTAGAAACTCAAGTTTTTCTAATTTGAAATTTTGTTAACAGCTGCTAAATTATATTAGGCATTAGGAGATATTCAGCTACTTTAAGAAACAGGAACAATTACTGTGATTAAGTTATCAATTTCCCTAGTTGTTATTGAACCAAGGAGAATGATAACATACAGCAATAGTCAATTACATAAATAGTAAATTTTTTATTCTAAAAAACATATTTTAATAGGAAATAATGTAACGTTTCGCAGTATTAATTTTTCTGCTTCATCAGACATAGGGTTTAATAATATTAAATATAATAAAAACATGTTCAATGATTTTCTGAAAATATTTTCATATGCATCTTGTAGTAGTTTATGCAAAATGTACATTTAAGTGTTTTAATTTAAACTGTTTTTTATTTAGTATGTTAATACAATATGGCAAGAGTAACTTCTCTCAGTTATTAAAAATAAAAATGTTTGTAGGGATGTGTCGTATACTGTTTATGTGATACATAAAAACGTGCTATTGTGTTGATCCTTGATGTTGGGTACGTTTCTTTTTTATTATATTTTTCTTCTTTGATATAATTGGCTGGGTAAGCAATTATAATTTCATTGCATACGATGAGGGTATGAAGTTCCAAAGTGTTTTAATTTGGGGTTAGATTTAGTAATAATTTATAATCTTTTTGTTTTAATTTTTCTCTCCTATTTTATTCGCTTGGTATGCATTTGTAAAATTTTTTGCTTACGATGAAAATCAAGTGCGCTTTAGTTTGAGGTTAATAAACAATTTTTATCTGTGTGAAATTGTTGAGGATCGTGGTTCTTGATTTAATACGGTATGCAAGTACAGGTGACCATGTGTTTTTTTAAAAGTTGTTTGTGGATAAAGGCATGAATAAGGAGGAATGCTGTGTTGGTAAAACGTTTTGGTAGATCTTTACAATAGTTTTGCTGAGTAGTCTAGGTCCTTGAAACATTTGTGGACTTCAGTTCCAAAGTTGCTTCTGATGTATTGGTAGAGGTTTAAATTTGATGAGTCTTCATTGGGATTGGGTGTGGATTGTTCTTGGTTCCTTGTTGTTGAAATTGTGTTTGAGTTGGTAGAGTTGAATGGTGAATTAGAATGCAACATGTTTTTATCTTTTTGATTTTTAATCATTCTCCTGATATGATTAAGTTTGTTTAATTTGAAATTTTGTTAACAGCTGTTAAATTATATTAGGCATTAGGAGATATTCAGCTACTTTAAGAAACAGGAACAATTACTGTGATTAAGTTATCAATTTCCCTAGTTGTTATTGAACCAAGGAGAATGATAACATACAGCAATAGTCAATTACATAAATAGTAAATTTTTTATTCTAAAAAACATATTTTAATAGGAAACGTTACATTATTTCCTATTAAAATACTCACCGCCAAATCAGGTTTAATGCGGACAGACTGAAATCGGTAGAAGTTGCGGAAGAATATGCTAATAATATTAGGCTATTGTTACAAAACCCACCTGATATAGATACCATGAATATAAACCAACAATGGGAACAATGCAAATCCATAATAAACTCAGCAGCCGAAAAGACACTAGGAAAGATGCAACATCCACGAAGGAACAAATGGTTTGACGCCCAGTGTGCGGAGGTAACAGACGAAAAAAACAAGGCGTACGCGAAAATGCAACAAAGGCATCGAACACGGGCATCAGTAGAAGAATATAAAGCAAAAAGAAGAGAAGAGAAAAGAGTGCATAAGATGAAAAAGAAAAAATACGAAAGCGACCAAATTGAAGAACTAGAAAATCTAAGAAACCAGAAAGAAAGCAGGAAATTCTACAAAAAAATTAATGAGATGAGACGGGAATTCAAACCAAGACTATCACTGTGTAAAGATAGAGAAGGCAATATCATTAGCGAAAAGGAGAAAGTTCTAGAAAGATGGGCAGAATACTTTAAAGAACACTTAAGCGGAAACAGTGAAGAACAGCCGGAAGAAGTAGAAGACCAACCCACTGTAGACGAAGAACAACCACCCCCGACATTACCAGAAGTCCGCGAAGCCATTAAGAAACTGAATAATAACAAAGCCCCCGGATGTGACAACATACCATCCGAACTAATTAAGTACGGCGGAGAACATCTGACAATATATCTACAAAAGTTAATAGCCGAAGTATGGAACAGCGAGCGGATGCCAGAGGAATGGAACATTGGTGTTATATGTCCACTACATAAAATATTGTATGCAACGCGTGCTAAAAGTCGTTTATGCACGAGACATGTTATGAAACTCAGCCTTCGGCTTCGTTTCATAATTTTCATGTCTCGTGCATAAACGTCAACTTTTAGCACTTGTTGCATAAATAGCTATTTTCTAACTTGTTAGGAAAAGTTCGATTTTTTCATATCAATTTACATTAATTTTAGTTAGGAAATGAGATATTTTTAAACTCTTTTTAAAAATACTTATAAAATGTATGTTTCTTGGTTTTAAAAATGTAGTTAGGAAATGACTTTTTTCCACTCTTTTTACAATAGTTAGAAAATTAATATTCCCTAGCTATTTTCCAAAACAGTAAAAAATGGAAGTACTAAACGTTTATTGAAGTAAAAAACTGGAAACTCAGTTAACCATTCGAATCGGGTTAGAATAACCTTAATTTTCACACTTGGTAGACAAATAACTATACTAACATTCTTCTTCTTATTGTGCCCTATCCTCAATGGACGTTGGCGATCATTCTGGCCCATTTAATTTTATTAACTGCTGTTCGGAATAAATCTACTGATGTCATTCCTGTCCACTGCCTTAAGTTGCGCAACCAAGATATTCTGCGGCGTCCAGGTCCTCTCTTGCCATCGAATTTACCCTGTATTATGAGCTATAGCAAGCTGTATTTACTATTCCTCATAATATGCCCAAAGTAAGAGAGTTTTCTTTCTTTAACTGTTTGCATGATTTCTTTTTCCTTTCCTATGCGTTGGAGTACGGTTTCATTCGATATATGGTATACCCAGGAGATTCTAAGCATGCGTCGATAACAGTACATTTCGAAGGCTTCTAGACGTTTACAGCTTGCATCAGTCAATGTCCAAGCTTCGACGCCATACAACAGTATTGAAAAAACGTAACATCTCAGCGTACGAATTCGAAGTTGAAGATTTATTTTCATGTTATATAGTACATTGTACATTCTTCATGCGGTTGAAGGCGGTTCTGGCTTTTCCAATTCTGATTTTTATTTCCTGTGATTGGTCCCAATTATTGTTCAAAGATATTCCCAGATATGTTATTGTTGTAACTATTTGTAGTGGAGTACCATTAACATGGAATTGACCTGTGATAGTCTCGTTTTTGCTGATTATCAAGACCTTTGTTTTATTTGTATTTAGCCGCATGTTATATGTTTCACTTACTCTTGCTACCTTCTCTATTAGTCTTTGAAGTCCCTCAGCAGTATCGGCGAGCAGGACAGCATCATCTGCATATCTAAAGTTATTGATACGTACGCCATTTAGTAGAATGCCTTCTTCCTCCCCTTCATCAAGTGCTTCTTGGAATAGTTTTTCGGAATATATATTGAATAGCAGAGGAGAGAGCACGCAGCCCTGCCGAACACCCTGACTGATCTCAAACCTTTCAGAGATGTTGTTTTCCACCCGAACACAAGCGTTCTGCTGCCAGTATAGGTTGGATAATATTTGGATATCTTTATCATCTAGCCCAGATTGAAAAAGTAGGTCTATTAACTTGTTATGGCTCACTCTGTCGAAAGCTTTTTCGAAATCGATGAAGCAAGCGAAAATATTACAGTTGACGTCGCGTGCCCTTTGTATTAGCACATTTAAACTGAATATAGCTTCCCTGGTACCTAGGCCGTTTCTAAATCCAAATTGTGTTTCACTAAGGTGTTCTTCAATTTTTGGATAAATCCGTTCGTGAATTATTTTCAAGAGTACTTTTAGAATATGGCTCATCAAGCTTATTGTTCTGAATTCTTCCCATTTTTTAGATGTTATTTTTTTAGGAATAGGAATGAACGTTGATAGCAGCCATTCCTTTGGTATTATACCGGTGTGATAGATATGGTTAAATAGGTCTGTTATGATGTTCAGGTGCTCTTCTTCGATAAGCTTGAGTATATCACCTTGGATTTCATCTGGTCCCGCTGCTTTGTAGTTTTTAAGCTTCCTGATAGCATTAAAGACTTCTACATTGGTGATATCGGGCCCGGTTGAACCATCGGTTACATTGAAATCTCTTCTCTGGTCGTCTTTGAATAATGTTTCCATATACTCTTTCCATCTTTTAATTTTGTCTTCACTGCTCAGCAGTGGGGTCCCGTCTTTATCTAAAACAATGCTCGAGTGTCTAGTTCTATAAATTCCAGCTGCTTCTTTGACCTTTTTATGTAAGTTGAATAAATCATGTTGACGTTCTAATTGTTCAATTTCACTACATTTTTCTGTCAGCCAGGTCTCTTTCGCTTCTTTTATTTTCTGTTTGATAGTGTTGTGTACTTGTCTATATCTAATTTCGTCTCTATTCCTATATTTCCTGCGCTCTTCCATAAGATCTAAAATTTCGTCAGTCATCCAGACGTTGTTCTTTTTTCTAGCATTCACTGCAAGTTTTGAATTTGTTGTTTGTGTTATAATGTTTTTGACAGCTTTCCACTTTTGTTGGGTGTTGTTATGTTGTGGATTTTCTTCAATTTTAGCTATTTCTTTGTTTAATTGTTCTTTTATTTCTGACTTGATATTTTGGTCTTTAAGTTTATGTATATCTAGCCGAGTGTTTTATTTGATCTGATTAACTTTTTCAGCCTTATTTTGATAGTTGCTAACAGCAAGTTATGATCTGTGTGAACGTCTGCTCCCGGGAAAGTTTTCGTTGACGTAACTGCATTACGAAATCGCTTGTTCACCATTATAAAGTCAATTTGATTTCTGACTATGTTCTGTTGATTGTCAGCGGGTGATTTCCATGTATACAGTCTTCGCGCCGGGAGTTTGAAGAAAGTATTCATGATTGCAAGATTATTTTCTTTACAAAATTGAACCAGCGTTTCCCCTCTTTCATTACGTATACTCAAACCATAACTCCCAACTATATCATCACTTCGTCCTTTACCAACTTTCGCATTAAAGTCGCCAGTAAGTATTGTTACTTCATCTTTTTTTGTATGTTTCTGGGCTGCCTTTATGTCTGAATAAAATTTTTCAAGATCTTCCTCACAGCTATCTGATGTTGGTGAGTATACTTGAATTATATTTATATTGCATGGATTTGCGTTGATTTTCAGTATAACGACTCTATCCGATATGGGAATAAATCTGAGTATGGTTTTTTCAACTTCTTTGGTTACTATTATTGCAACTCCATTACGATGTTGGAAATTGTCTTCACCAGCGTAGTAGATCGAATGGCCATATGATATACATTTTCCCGATCCGGGCCAACGCATTTCGCTAACGCCTAGTATGTCGATGTTTAGGCGACTCATTTCCTTAATGGTATTTGCTGTCTTTCCAGCTTGGAACATACTTCGTACATTCCATGTGCCTATTCTCAGTTGTGTTTTTAGTTTTGGAATGTTAGGTGTATTGCAGGGATTTCTCTGGATTACGACCTGGGAGGCCCTGCAGTCTATATGTGAGTGTCCTCCCCTGCCGGATCTTGGATTCCGAACTCCATGATCAGTAAATTTCTGTTTTACAGTAGTTTGTGCCATCATGATTGAACTAGGGATGTCCATTGGGACCTTTAATGCAGTGGTTTCCCGTTGCCTTCTGCATTCCCACGCCGTTGACTGTTACGGTTCATCCGCCTTTAGAGGCGATTTCTCACCTCAAGGACAAGAGAGTGCCCTAACCTCTGATCGCTCCTCCACCCTCAAACAAGGCTGTTGGCAGTACTGAGGGGAATCGCTAACATTATTTAAGTTCAAAGTGAACTCAATTTGAAATGACTTCAAAATTTACAGATTAAGTTTTGAATTCCACCACTTATGAAAAATTTCAGCACATAACGAATGTTTCATAAGTTTTGCCACAAAATTCAAGGGGGCTCAAATGAGATAGGTACCTATGCAACTTATCGAGATGGCTTTGGAAACAAAAGTATGTTTGTTTACTAGGCTTCAATTTCACATATGGATATCGTTAGTCAATTTGCGAAAAATGTCATACAAATTGGAAATTAGAAAAAGTATTTATAATTTAGTTGGGCAAATGCCTAAAGCTGAAATAGTGCGTATTTTTCGAAACCAAGATATATCAGCTAGGACCGTATATCGAACCATAACGGAATGCGAACAGAGTATCCCTTGTACAAACCTTCCGAAACGTGGAAGACCAAGGCTGTTCACCCCCCAGCAGTGCAGAAGAGTGGTAAGAAGTGCTAAAAATAAGGTTGGTGTGTCTGGGAGGAAACTAGCCAGGGAAAATCGGACTTCTGCCACCACTATTTTTAGAATTTTGAGCAGAAGTGGTCAAAAATACCGCAAAAGACAAAACTGTCCAAAATACACCCATAACCACTTAGCCCGAATACCCTGCTGTTGGCCCGACTTATCTTCTTGCAATTATACTAGAGAAACACAAAATTGGCTTCGACAGCATAACATTCCTTATGTGTACTTTTGGCACGAAAAGCGTACGATGCAGGATGGACAACCCAAAATGGGGACCAACTACGTCGCAGGATTTTGACTAAGATTAGGGAAATTGACGTTGTAGCCGCCCAGACCCTTATGAGAGGGGTCCGAAGAAAATTGCGCCTCGTGGAACAGCACGGGCCGTTACACATAATTAAATAATTAAATTATGTTCTCAGAGAGTCCACTTATTTTAAGAAAAAAATAATTTCTAATAAAAGTTTGCTATGTTAAAAATATTTAAGTTTTTATTTTGTGCCAAAACTTATGAAACATTCGTTATTTTTAGTAATACAGTGAACTCTGCAATTGAGATTTAGAGTTGCCTATTCAAATTTCCCGCTGCGTCCGCCGTTTTTCGGCCTCATATATTGTCATATAATGATCTTAGATATAGTATGTATATTTTGGAAGCCACTGAAAATGACGGACCTTGAAATTTGATGTGGCATGTGTGCCATCTTCCTGAAAACTTTAGTACGGTGTTTCCGCATGGTCCGCAAAAAATATTCGTCCGTCCTTGCGAATTCAAAAGTATTGCGTCGCTTATTAAGAAACATCGTTTAGGCACATTGCGTTTATATTGGACTTAAGTGTGACATCGAAAAAAGTTTCACAACATAAACATATCCATTCATTCATTATCTTTAGCTTCTTGTACCTTTCGATGTTGAGGACCATTTACACGGCTATTATGAAACTCGTTTTGGTAAAATTTTAGTTCCTACGGATGGCAGTATTTGCTGCACGTGTCAAATTATCAAACGACATCATAAATATCAAATGTCAAATTCCGATGCAGTTCATGTTACACAGGAACGTGAAAATAAACATAGAAATAAAGTTAGTAGTGTAGCTAGACGGGTTCTGGCGCACTTCCGGTGGTTTGGAACTTGGCTAAGTGTCACGTGGCGGCCTCTGGTTTGAAACTTGGCTAAGTCTAGTCGAAGGTCACGGGTCTAGCCGGGGTCAAGGTCACGGGCCCCGGTCATTGGCCTCTGGTTTGAAACTTGGCTAAGTCTAGTCGAAGGTCACGGGCGAGGTCACGGGCCTCACCTAGGTCACGTGCCACTTCCGGGAATTTTTTGGGTTAAAAGTGTAGTTTTTGAAATTTTCCCACGCTCGAGCGTCTGGGATGCAGACATGTTCATTCTTGCAGGAAGTTATCAGTAAATCAGAAGCTATCAACATTTTCTCAGGCTCGACCGGATGTGAGTCATCGTTTGACAGACATGTTTATTCTTGCAGGATGTTGTAGAACAATGGCATCCATTGTTTTAAAGTCGACACGAAATTCGAGAACAATGAAGGTATTGTTGTCTGGAGATTAAAATGTGCAAAGCTGGTAAATAGAACAATGACATCCATTGTTTTAAAATCAGCACGAAATTCGAGAACAATGAAGCTATTGTTGTCTGGAGATTAAAATGTGCAAAGCTGGTAAATAGAACAATGACATCCATTGTTTTAAAATCGGCACGAAATTGGACAATGAAGCCATTGTTGTCTGGAGAAATTTTTGCTGACCGCCATTATCAGATAAACAAGCTTCAGACATGTCCAGACATGTTTGAGAAATCTGCAAAGCTGTTAAAAATTGAACAAAGGAACCCATTGTTTGAGGAAAAATCTGCACGACTGCTAAATTGAATGCTGCCTTTGTCTGAATTTTTTTTGCTGACGCAGGCCTCCATTATCAGCTGCGACGACGAATAAATAGAGCGGCTCGGCTGTCTGCAATAGTTAGTATTACAACTGCACGCGCGCGAACATGTCTGCAACAGACAGCGTTACCGAATTAAGTTCGAACTCAATAAAAACCATCAGAGACGCGATAGCGATTGTAAAATATAGTGATGAAGCTGAGACATTGATTAAACATGTAAATAAAACCATTTTAATTGTTAGTAGATTTATACGTAAGCATAGTTTTAAAAATGAAAATCCATTCAGGCTAGAGGCAAATTTAAGTTTGTTAAAGGGGCAACGGCAATTATTGCGAAATTTAAAAGCAAAATTAGCGAAGAAGGGGGCGGGTGTAGGGAGTGGTCAGCAGCAGCAGCAGCAAAAGAACAAGTTGATATGGGAAGATGTAGAATCTTGTTTTAACAGTAGAATAAGAACAGGTATGATTGTAAATTTAGGTTATAAGGAACCACAAGAATTTCTTGCAAAAGCATACAGAAGTTTCTCAATAAAAGTGAAACAAATTATAAAAGATAAGTTAATGCTTAAAGCTAATGTAATATTTAGTGCATATTTTATAAAGCCTAGTAGTGGTGAGATAGATTTAAAAACGTTTGGTACTAAAAATGAAAAAATTGATTCTGGCACCAATTTAAAAGAGTGGTATGCGACTAATGTTGAGAATAAGTTGTTGACGAAATTAGAAGATTTTCAAGAACGTGATTCAGGTTGGAGTTTGCTCGAGATATTACATTTAAAAGTAAATTTAAATCATTACACACCATTAACAGTAGGTAAATATATTGAGTTACCTAAAGATATTAAAAATAAAAAGGCCGTGATTAACGTAAAAAATGATGACGAATATTGTTTTTTGTGGTCGGTAGTGTCAGCATTATATCCTGCAAATAAGAGTTCTGATAGAATATCTTCATACCCACATTTCAGTGAAGTTTTAAAGTACTCGGGACTAGAATTTCCAATGAAATTAAAAGATATATCAAAATTTGAAACAATGAATGATTTACGTATAAATGTATATGCGCTAGAAAGAAAAAACAAATTTGGTAAAAATTCAGTATTGCCCATATATATTAGTAAAAATACTCAAATTAATAAAGATGCTATACATTTACTAATGATATCCAACGATGAGGGGCAGTTCCATTTCTGTTGGATAAGAAACTTATCGAGATTGGTTACAGCTCAAATGCATAAGAGAAAATCTCAAACTTTAGTATGCGATACGTGTTTAAATCATTTCGTAACTAAAGAATCATATTTAAGACATATTACAAATTGTAATGGTGTAAATGAAACCAAAATTAAAATGCCCGAAGAAGGTACAACAATAGAATTTAAAGATTATAAATACCAGGAAAAAGTACCATTTTCAATATACGCGGACGTGGAGTGTGTTTTAGAAAAAGAACAGAACGTTGCAGGGGTTCATCAAAAACATGTTCCATTTAGTGTTGCCTATTATTTAAAATGTTCATATGACGATAGTTTATCTCGATTTAATATATATCGTGGTGCCGACTGCATGGAATGGTTTGTAAAAGAATTACAATCTATAGCATATCAAGTAAATAGTATACTGTCAAATATAGAGCCTATGGATATTAGCCAGCAGGAAAACGATTCATTTCAAAAATCGGTATGCTGTTACATTTGTAAACAACCTTTCACCGATAAAGACGTGCGTGTACGTGATCACAATCATCAGACAGGTGAGTATAGAGGTAGTGCTCATCAACACTGTAATCTTAACTATAAAGATGCACATTATATTCCCGTTCTCTTTCATAATCTCAGCGGTTATGACGCTCATTTTATTATAAAACCATTGGCAAAACTGATTATGGGAGATATTAATTTGTTGCCTATAAATAAGGAAAAATTTATATCATTTACAAAACATGTGGATGGTACAAATATTGATTTCAGATTTTTAGACTCATTTCGATTTATGGCTAGCAGTTTAGAACAATTGTCATTAAATTTACCGAACAATTTAAAAATTATTACACGTAAATTTTGCAAGAGCCAAGAAGAATTTGAATTACTACTACGTAAGGGTATCTTTCCATATGACTACCTAGACAATTTTGAAAAGTTGAATGATAAAAGTCTTCCTGACAAAACGCAATTTTTTAGTCAGTTGCATGGAACAGCTATTTCAGATGAAAATTATGAACATGCACTGCGTGTTTGGAACACATTTAATATGCAAACTCTAGGTCAGTATGCTGATATGTACCTTACAGTTGATGTTCTACTCTTAGCTGATGTGTTTGAGAATTTTAGAGAAAATTGTATGAAAACGTATGGATTGGATGCTCTACATTTTTACACCGCACCAGGATTGGCATTTCAGGCAATGTTGAAAACTACTAAAGTTAAACTTGAGCTGCTGACAGATGTAGATCAACTGTTGTTCATAGAGAGGGGTATTAGAGGAGGGTTAGCACAGTGTTCGAATCGATACGCTAAAGCTAATAATCGATATATGGGTGAAAAATTCGTAGAAGCCGATCTTGAATCGTATATCCTATATTTAGATATTAATAACATGTACGGAGCCGGGATGTCTGAATATCTACCGTATGGAGGGTTTGAATGGGTAAATGATTTAGATATTCCTAAAATTGATCATTTAAATACTCCGGCAGATTCTGAAACAGGCTATATTTATGAAGTCGATTTAGAATATCCTCAAAATTTATTTGAACTTCACAAAGATTTGCCTCTATGTCCTGACCATTATACACCACCAACATCCAAACAATCAAAATTGACAACCACTTTATTTAAAAAAGAAAACTACGTAATACATTACCGCAATCTGCAGCAAGCTGTAAGTTTAGGGCTAAAAATTGTAAAAATTCACAGAATATTAAAATTTAAGCAATCAGCTTGGCTTAAACCATACATAGATTTAAATACAAAATTAAGACAAGCCGCCAAAAATAATTTTGAAAAGGATTTTTATAAACTTATGAATAATGCTGTATTTGGCAAAACTATGGAAAATGTTAGAAAATACAAAACAATAAAGTTAATTTCTAAATGGGAAGGTAGGTACGGAGCCAGTGCATACATATCAAAACCAAATTTTCACAGCTGTACTATTTTAGATAAAGACTTGGTACTTATAGAATTAAATCAGTTGGAAATAGTTTTTAATAAGCCAATATTCGTTGGATTTTCAATCCTAGATATTTCAAAAATTTTAATATACGATTTTCATTACAATTATATTAAACAGAAGATGGGTAATCAAGCAAAACTGCTGTACACAGACACTGATAGTCTCATATATCACTTTACCCTTCCAAATATATACGATTTTATGCGGGAAGATATTCACAAATTTGATACAAGCGATTATCCCCCGAACAATCCATATAACCTTCCACAAGTTAATAGAAAAGTAATAGGTCTAATGAAAGACGAAATGAGTGGTAAAATAATTACCGAATTTGTTGGTCTACGTGCAAAATTGTATGCTTTCAAAACATTAGAGGATGCTGAAAATGGAGAATTTAAAATTTCAAAGAAAGCTAAAGGTATTACCAGAGCTGCTTTGAATAGAATTACATTTGAGGATTACAAAGACTGCCTGTTTAATAACGAAACAGTATTTTGCGATCAGAGAACAATTAGATCAAAAACCCACAACGTATTTTCTTTAAAACAAAGAAAAAAGGCTTTAGATCCACATGATGACAAAAGAATAGTCAACTGTATGTATACTGACACTTTGCCTTGGGGTTACTGTCCACCAACCACATTATAAACACCAGCTCTCTCTAAGATATCTCAGTCTGCAAAATGTCACCGTCAAATTCAAATATACTGTGGTTGAACAAAGATTTGTATGTTAAAAATAAAGAAATCTATAATTTCCATTTACGTAATGCTATTGGACGTAACGACTTGCAAACATTGAAGTTTATATTACACAAAATTGGTATTGCTATACCGAGCAAAACTCTTATTTGGGCTACGCACTTTAAAAGTGTTGAAACCGCTATCGTAAATGAAATTTTAAAAACTATGTTAGCTGCCTTTGATGTTATTAGAGAAATTATTAACGAAGTAAGAAGAGGAGAGTTGAAAATTAATACTGAAACAGATCTTAATTTAATCCTTTCAAAATTATCGTTACAGAGCATTACTTCCTACGAGCAGCATTTTCTTATTGAAACAATATCATCTGGCTCTCGAATCGAATTTGCAACTGACGAGCAGCAGCAATATCCATATTTTCTTCATGATGCTGTCTTTGAGGCTGCTTATTATGCCCACAGCAAGTTTATAGAAGACGTGTTCGAATATTTAAATACTAACCATATAACGTATATATTTCAGCCTAGCGTTGTACGTCACCACCAAGAAGACTATACTAAGGAGATGCAACTTCCTATGACGGCTGTATATAAAAGCGGCCCTTCTGTCGGGGATAGCCGTCGCGGCGCTGTCGACAGCGTGTACTGTCGTTCGAGAGTTGGAAGCGAGCTAAATTAACCTGTAATCGCGGTTAAAAGTCAGTTTACGGTTGTTAATCCAATGGAGTGTATTTCAAGTGTGTTATTAATTGTTAAAACATGGTCCGAATTTCCAGTTACACTCAGCAAATGTTTGACATTGACAGTTCACGAGTTTTGTGAATGAATAATTGTACACCACGGCCGCCTTACTTGTCAGCTTTTAGCGGTCCGCTTCGAAACGGGAGTTGCGTGTCCTTAGTATAGTGTTCTTGGTCACCACACAGATATTTTTAAATGGCTTCAGGAAAATATCAGAAAAGCTGAAAATGGTGAAGCTGTTGGTTGGAGAAGCGGTCCATGTTCCGGTCCCTGGCCTTCAACAACACCTCAAGATTATATCGATACTTACACATTGTTAAGTTCTGTTTCCCTTATGTATAAATAATATGTATATTAATTGAATAAAGCATATATTTAAGTGTACATTTATTCTCCCTCTCCTTGTCAAGTTTTGCTTTTTTGCATATGAGATAAATACGGTGTATATATATATATATATATTAATGAAATAAAACACATATTAAAAATAAAATGTCTTTTATTTTAATCTTTAATAATTACATGTATAAGTTTATTACCTAACCTAATTTCTATCTTTATGGGATTTAAATCTAGAGGCAGTGTTGGTTCAGGAAGTGTAAAACTATATGTTGCTTGAAACGAAGGAGGTGGTGACGAGGGTGGTGGTGGTGGTGACACCTGTTCCAGTTCAGATTGCTGTAGTGGTGCGCACCCCTCAAAATTTTGTGTTGGGCTTACCCACCCCTGAATGTTGGCGCAATTTATACAGCTGCAGCCCTCCACCTTTGACCAGGAGTGTGGTTGTCCCATTGGAGGAGGTGGAGGAGGAGTATTTTCTTCAGTCTCACTCCAGAGTATAACCTCCTCCTCTTCCTGGCTCCACGACTCGTCAGCCCATGAGTCAAAACCCCAACTATGATTTGAGAAGCAGTCTTCGGTCATTGTTATCGTAAAACTAATATTTCTATGATTAGTATTCTTATATATAATATTTTCCCCTACCTTACACCGGCTGCAGGAAGTGTTTGCGTAAGCTATAACAGGTCTGGACAAGTCTGAACATGTCTGGACAAGTTTGAACATGTCTGAACAAGTAGACAGCAGACTGCGATTAATGGTTTTGATTATACCACTTGTGCAAAATGTGAACATTTTGTATGGCACATTGAACCCGTGTACCAATATGATGAGAACAAAAATTAATATAATTATACAAGATCTTTAATTGTTTTATATTTGGGCAAGCTGGTAAATCGATAAATTTTACATTATCACTTTGTTCTTCGATCAGCATTTTTTTAAACCATCTTCTTTTATCTAACCCTTTGAGAAATATGGAATCACCGCTTTGTATGATCTCTCCTATGTACAGAGACAATTTTTCGTATGGTATTGTGTCATGCTGATTATTATTGCTCCATTCTAACCCGTGCAAATTAGTTGTAAGCCAAATCACTTGATCTTTTAGAGAATTTGAAAGGTGTTCGTACGGTATCGGTGGTTCTACTATCCGGTGGATTGTAACATTTGTATCACTATCATATACAGCTATTTCTTTGCAAATAAAGTTGCTATTTTTATATTGAAAGCCTTGAATATCTATAAATTTCATCGCTAATGTTGTCGAAAGAACAATCAATCTGCAACTAGTCGAACTAGTATCTAGCTAACTATTTTTATGTCACTGGTAAAAGGATTATATTTCACTTTTCGATCGAATAAAATCAATGCGTAAGCTGAAGTGTTTTTCGGTATATCAGTATTGGTTTCGAATTCAAGTCGAATATCTACAGCACCGCCTTTTAATGACTCATTTTGTCTAGAACAATCTATTACGACTAGCGGAGCTATACTTTTGAATTGTGCGGGCGTAAGAACAGGCTGATTGTCATGCTCGTAGTAAGATGATTGAAAACCTGCAAACATTTCATACAATTGCGCATATCGATTGCTGGCAAATTCCAGATTTAAATTATCATAGGGATATCTTTCGGAATTGAGATAAAGTGTAATATTTCTTAAATCGCAAGAATCAAATTGGGCCATATTTTTAACAGTTTTATTTTTTCGGTCTGTTTGGAAGCCTACGATAATGTGACGCGGAGTTTCTACTTGATTAACATTTTTTATTGCCCAAGTGTGTCGTTTTGTCTGTTGTAATGCTGGATACTCGTGTAATTCCCAACTTCTAAAATTGATTTCCAACTGACTACTTTGCTCAATGTATTTTAGTAATTTTAAACGATTTACATCAGCTACCGAAATGTGCGGTACTCTCCAATAGACTTTTGTTAATTCTACTTTAAGTTTTTCATCGACCGTATTAATAACAGCATTTAAATCTTGATTGCTTCTAATAAGTACTAATTCTTGTCGAACGTTTAGTAAAATTTTTCTAAAGTCTTCAAAAACTCCCATCAACATTTCGCAGGGGACAAATATCTGAAAATTACCTTTTGAATCGACCAATCCGTCAATAGATGTTTTGGTAGGTGTCCAACCTGCATTCTCCAAGCGAATACTTTGAGTCGAATTATATGACACGTAGGCTTTCATAGTTGCAGTTATACCAACATTTCTTACACGATCAACCACTACACCATTAAGTTCATATCTAATTTCATCTAGTAGGTGAGATATGCCTAAATTTGTAAATGATCCCGTTGCAGTAGCTTTACTATCTGCATCCTTTAACAATTTACCTTCGAAACATATAACACTCTTGCACGGTAAAGTGTACACATCTTGATGTAAAATAGGTATTCGTATTTCATCGTTATTATTAAATGTTGTAGAAGAATAGGGCTGATGTGTATGTTTCTCCGCATAGACAATCGAGTTATCTTGAAAAGCTGTTTCAGTAACGTTTAGTATTTCAGAAGTCGTCATTTTTATTTGATGTAAAACAAGCGCTCTTAATATTACAGAATATTAAAATTTTTCGAATATTAACAGTAAAATTTAATTTAATAACAGTCCAGATGTTTTTTCTTTTTGATTTCCCCCTCGCCGTCACTTCTAGTAGCAGTTTGCTTCAAACCTAAAGATTTTAGAAACAGTTTATTGGCAGATGTTAATCTATCGACTGCAGGCAGCCTACTGATGTTCGAAACAAACTGATCATCCCTAATATATGTTTGTTGCGGCTGCTGCTGCTGCTGAGAGTTGTATCTAACCACCATTTTGTTTCTTGAGATGCAACCTTACCGTGATGGCTTCTCCGCAGAAATTGACCAATTTACCGTTTTGATCCAGTATTTGTATGACAATGTTATCAATAATTCTCGTATTGATTGGTAGATATATAACGTTAGAGGGATTTTCTACAATCTTAAATCCTGGCGGATCTGTAGGGAAAAATTGATGAACTCTGTGTACAGCATTGCTGTTGTGATAAGTACCAGTTACGATATTGCAATCAATACATATAGTATTAACTTTAAATATATCTACAGGATTATCGGAAATATATCTACCATAAGCTTTCAATTTCTTAGGTTTGAACCCTAATAACTGTCCAATACTATCTTTAGCAGTAAAATCGATTGCTAAGGACGATTTAATTTCACTCCTGAGCGTGTTATTATTAGGCTTAATATGTAGCACAGGTTCTGCTTGGTGCTGCACAATATTTTTTTCTAGTATATCATTAGCACTACTTGCTTGAGGGGAGGGTGGCTTAGACTTTGTTACACCTATACCCAGTTCATGTCTAATATATTGACTTATATCGGCAACTTCATATGAACCGTGAGGTATTTCAATTACAGCTTGTTTACCATCAATATCAGTATAATGAAACTTATTATTATTCGAATCAATATTAGGTATAGTATTATAAGCTTCAAAACTGATTAATCCTATAACGTATTCAGATTTCGGATCCAGATGTATGGATGGATACTGAGCTGTGAGAACAGATTCATTTCCAGACAAGGTAAACGTCCACGACATGTTTAATAGTAGACGGTTTAACTAGAACTGAAACAAAACATCTAGAGACCTTTAATTTTAATTACATTCTCCTCCTCTTCCTTCTCTAAGAATCTTACTGGAAATAAAACAACTTTTATTAAACAATAGGTTTTATTTTTCCTTTTACATCCTTATTCAGTATACATTGCAATTGTTTATTTAAGATAGGTTCTAACAATAGAGACATTTTATCTATTCTATTCTTAAACCTCATCCTGTCGAGTGCACACAACTGCCAGTAATTGTATGGAAGTTCATCATCCTCCTCTTCTTCTTCTTTCTGACGAATTTCAACAATCGGGTCAAAGTGAACCTGCTTGTTGATTTTACTTCTGGCGATCTTTGTCATACAACACCAAGTCATGTTTAAACTGGGTTATTAACAAGTTCAGGTCTGGCTGCCGCTCGCTTAATTTCAACAAGAAAGTTCCTTTGAAATATCTTTTAATTTACAATATATTTCAATATCTCTGTTCAATTTCTCCAGATTTTTAGTAAAGCGGTTGAACTGCATTCGATATTTATAGTATCGTTGCTGCTGCTTCATAATGCCAATGTGTACAATTCAGAATTCCCACACTATAAGTACATCCTCAGACGATGACGTCATCCCCCCCACATCTGCAAGTCTTGACAAGTCTGGACAGGTCTGGACAGGTCTTTTCTCGCAGTAAACCGGTAGGAAGCTAACACATGGCATCGTGCAAAAATTGTGAACATAAATGCCCGCAATTTACAGAATCATAAGTTTGAAATGCCTGGTGATTATATTTAATAGGATGACAGCTGCCATTTTTACCACTTGTCAAATATTTCACAATTTCTATTGGAGGTTTTAAGTCTCCAAAACTGTCAAAGTAAATTGCATCTTTTCCCCGTTTTATGTAAGCCACCCAATGTGTACCAAGATTGGTTTTATCATCCAAATTTACAATACCACATTCTATATTTCGAACCTGTTTTGGTAAATCATCTCTCATAAAAATGCCGCGAAAGTTAGGAATTTTTAAACGTTTAGCGTATGATTGTAAATCGATATTTGACAAGGCTCGGTTTGGCAGCTGCATTACAAGTTTTTTGTCGTGAACAATCCGTATCCTTTTTTATAAGGTTTTAGATATAAGCCTTTACCTAAAGCTATTGCCTCCATCGTTTTATTATGTCTTTCAGACTCTGCTAATTGTTTTTTTGCCGACTGAGCATCTTTAACCACCTTTGCAATTCCTGCAGCTCCACCGCTAAGAGCTCCTAACGCGCTAAGTCCTGCAAAGATTGGAATCAAGGGTAACATTCCACCTGTTTTTGGCACACGTATTACTCGAGGAGTTTTAATAATCTTGTTTCTCTTTATTTTATTAATTGTCTTAACAGCAATATTTGTAGCATCGCTTAAGTCTCGCAGCAGTCCTCCTCCTCCTAATTCAGTTCGTGCTTTTTTCACTACCTGATTGAAAGTAAGCGTATCTCCAGGTGTTCTCTTTCTCTTTTTACCAGTTTTATTTTTAGCAAAGATTGGAATCAAGGGTAACATTCCACCTGTTTTTGGCACACGTATTACTCGAGGAGTTTTAATAATCTTGTTTCTCTTTATTTTATTAATTGTCTTAACAGCAATATTTGTAGCATCGCTTAAGTCTCGCAGCAGTCCTCCTCCTCCTCCTAATTCAGTTCGTGCTTTTTTCACTACCTGATTGAAAGTAAGCGTATCTCCAGGTGTTCTCTTTCTCTTTTTACCAGTTTTATTTTTAGCTCCCAACCCCATTTTTACTTTTGCCGTCATAGCTGTAGCTACTCCTGCAGCCGAGACACGTTCACCTAAGCTAGCGTCTGAAGCTCTAATACGTCCAATAGCATTTTTAGCTAAAATTCTGTCAGCTTTATGTCGTTCCTCCATATTATCAGAATGTTTTGCATAAGCCAAATCGTGCTCACGACACGCTTGATCTAATTTGTTAATTCCAGGATCTCCTCGTGCAATTCTTTTCTCAAGTTTTGTGCCAGGCCCGCAATATTGATATCCTGGTATGTGCAATTCAAAAGGCAATTTATTAATGAGCGTATTGAGTACACCAGCACCTCTTCGGCGATGGACTGATTTGTTGTTTCGACCTCGAACCATTATATAGAACTGAGAACTGATCGATTAGGATCTTAATATATATAGATATGCGTAGCAGTTTTAGTATGAGTTTCCAAGTAGACGTCATGAGGGTAGTTAAACTAAAAAATAGTTTGCCAATAAAAAATCATGATAATCATACTGCATCTCTAAGCAGGAGACACGGACCGTTGTTACCTTCCACGATACGATGTCTTATTCTAGGTCCATCGAATTGCGGTAAAACAAACATCATTATATCGCTAATAAAAGATGTTAATGGAGTACGATTCGAAAATATTTATATATATTCAAAATCGCTGTTTCAAGCAAAGTTTGAATATCTAAGTATGTTGTTTCAATTAATTCCTGAGGTTGGCTACTATACATACAGCGATGGTGTGAACATTGTACCACCCGATCAAGCTAAATCTAACAGCATTTTTATTTTTGATGACATTGCTTGCGACAAACAGGACGTTATGAGAGAATATTTTAGCATGGGTCGACATAAAAATATAGACTGTTTCTATCTTTGTCAAACATATGCATGTATTCCTAAACATCTTATTCGCGATAATGCTAACATGCTGGTGCTGTTTAAGCAGGACGATATGAATTTACAGAAGGTCTACCGAGATCATGTTAATACCGACATGACTTACGAACAATTTAAAGAAATGTGCGCATATTGCTGGAATAGTCATAAACACGGATTTTTGGTAATAGACAAAGATAGTGATTTAAATAATGGGCGCTATCGTTATGAATTTGATTCGTATATATACATTTAACAATTCTGATGTCTATTATTTGATAGAAAGCCGTTGACGTGTGAACTAGTTTGAATCTGTCAGTCTGTCTAACTGGCTGTTTACCTGTTTACCTGTCTAGCTGTCTACCTATCTAGCTGTCTACCTGTTTACCTGTCTAGCTGTCTACCTATCTAGCTGTCTACCTGTCTAGCTGTCTACCTGTCTAGCTGTCTAGCTGTCTACCTGTCTACCTGTCAACCTGTCTAGCTGTCTACCTGTCTACCAGTCTAGCTGTCTAGCTGTCTACCTGTCTAGCTGTCTACCTGTCTAGCTGTCTACCTGTCTACCCGTCTACCGCTTACATACTTGCGCCGATAATGAAATCGAATGTAGCGACAGAACTTATTAAAACTAAAAATATTATAAGACAGAAAGTTCGAGCTCTTAAGGAGGGTAAGTTGGTGGAACAACAGCTCCTCGGTAAATTTTTTAAACCTGTTACCGAACAAATGCAAAGTGTTGCAAAAGTGATAAATAAAAAAGAGAATCTCCCATCTTCAAAACTAGAATTATTTACACCAAAACCGGTTGATGAAGTATTGTGTGAAACCGCCGAAGATGATTCTAATACGACTATAGCAAACAAATTTCAACCGCAAGCTATAAGTTCTTTCTTAGAACAGTACGATAAACTTCCTAGGAAATATGTAAGCAATTATCTTATAGAAAGACCAAATCTAGGGAGGTATGGAATTAGATATGATTTTGACAAAAACCAATTTTATTTTGGTGGAGATGAGCTAGATATAAAGGGTTCTGATATAATTGTAAAAAATGTTCGCTATGAAGGTACGCCTGGTTTGTACGAATTACTATTTAAAAACGCTCCTCAAATAACTCCAACGTCGACAGATAGAGCAAATTATAATGATATCATAAACAGAACAGGTGCGGCGCATAGAAATTTTGATAAAAATGTGCAGAAGGTAGGTTTCAACCAAACGAAATACAAGAAATTTATAAAATCTAACCTGTCATCATCACCCTCGTCTTCATCAGTGCCATTAAGAGCTAAAAAGCGTTCTGGTAAAGGTATGCAGCAAATGTATAAACAAGTTAGCAATAAACCGATGGATTATGTTTACTGGGATGATCCGAACGAGTTAGTCAATCGATTAAAGTTACTGTATGCCTCTCAAGCATCCGGTCACACAAATCATAGAAATGAAATTGTTAGTATAATAGAAGAGTTAAAAGAGGCGGGAATCATTGAATACAGTCAGTTCGACAATGTCGAGAGATAAGTTCGGTCGTCACATTCAGCACAAAAATCTATACTTTTACGATGACTGTGAATATTTTAATCTTCAGCATAAACGATTAGCCAATCTTCTATTGGAAGAGGATTCTGTCAACAAGACCCTCCTTAACAAAGAACTTAATAAGATTATTTATCGACTTTCCAAACACGAAAACTCTGCTAGTACAAATATAGAAATAGCAAATGAAATTATTGCAGACATTCAAGCTGAAATTGATCAACTCTACTTTTCTCTAAAACTAACTAAACCTCCGCCTAAACCTTCAGTTAGTGAAACTGTCTCATTTAGAGAGGTTCAAAATGACCCGGAAGAAAATAAACAGTTCGATTAAGGCTCAAATAGTAGATGAGTTGCATAAGCCTGCACGAATAAATTTTCGAAGGCGTCGTGTAATAGTAAAAGGATTGGATGATCTTCATCAGGCTGATTTAGTAGAAATGATACCATACTCTAAAGTAAATAAAGGTTATCGATATATTTTAGTAATTATAGATGTATTTTCAAAATATGTTTGGTTAGAGCCTATAAAAACCAAAACCTCTAAGGAAGTTACTAGTGCAACGGAAAAAATACTATCTGAAAGCGGTAGAATTCCGAAGAACTTGCAGACAGATCAGGGTAAAGAGTTTTTCAATAAAGATTTTCAAACACTAATGAATAAATATAAAATTAACCATTTCTCAACATTTAGTTAAAAAAAAGCGTGTGTCGTTGAAAGAGTAAATCGTACACTTAAATCTATTATGTGGAAGATGTTTAGTTTGCAAGGCTCATACAAATGGCTTTCTCTATTATCTCAAGTCAGTCACATCTACAATCACAAAAAACATAGTACAATTGGTAAAAGACCGGTTGATGTGAATAAGAGTAATGAGAAGGAAATTCTCAATCAAGCCTATAATCATATAAAAATGACAGATTTAAGTAATGTAAAATTTAAGGTTGGCGATCCTGTGCGAATTAGCAAATATCGAACAATATTCGATAAAGGATATACGCCCAACTGGACTAATGAAATATTCACAATCGATCAAGTTAAATTAACTAATCCTATTACCTATCTACTAAAAGATGCTTCCCATCGGTCTATTCAAGGATGTTTCTACGATCTTGAGCTTCAAAAAGTTAAATATCCAGACATACATCTCGTTGAACGTGTAATAAAACGAAAACGTAACAAAGTATTTGTAAAATGGCTTGGATTTTCAAATCAGCACAATAGCTGGATTGATGCTAAAAATATTGTCTAAATTACCACGTTGTGATGACTCATCACTTAATTTTCATCGGTGCTATATAAACCTGATGTGCTGTAGTATTTTTATCATTTTCCTGCACACGTTCCTTCCAAAAACATGGCAGATTTCAACCAGAAACTTTGCAACTTAAATGAGGTTAAAGATTGGGGAAATGTACGAGATTTGAAGATTGACGAAAAATATCTAATAATAAATGTGTATCGATGTCCGACTAAATACGGCAATAAAGTGGCGGTGGAATTGGACAACTTCAGATTCATTCTACCAGCACGCCACGATTGCCTAACAGACGCAGACCTACAACAATTAGGAGAACGTCGCTACAATATCATCTCGGGTGGCAAGTGTGGGAGCAGCACGAAACTTGTCTTCGAGGAAATCGTTCAGACAGAGATGACATCCGTAGCACAATAATTAGCTGATATGTATTTATAATAATTTTTATACATGTATGTTTTAGGTAAATAAATACAAATATATTTACATTGTTGTTTTATTACACCATTGTGCCCGATTACAGGAACATGCCAGGTTGGCCGAGTGGTCTAAGGCGCCAGATTTAAGCTCTGGTTCCCTAAGGGAAGCGTGGGTTCGAACCCCACACCTGGTAATTCTTTTTTGTTTGTCTAACAAACATCAGTACTTGACAAATGTATTTCAAGATCATTTTTGCAGATCAGCACATTTTAATCTCTAGACTCATCAACTGTATTAGCAAAAACTTCCAACTGTGTTGATTTTTCTAAAACAATGGGTTTCTTTGTTTGAATTTTTTGCAGATCAACACATTTTTTTTAATCTCCAGACAACAATAGCTTCATTGTTCTCGAATTTCGTGCTGATTTTAAAACAATGGATGCCATTGTTCTACAACATCCTGCAAGAATAAACATGTCTGTCAAACGATGACTCACATCCGGTCGAGCCTGAGAAAATGTTGATAGCTTCTGAGTTACTGATAACATCCTGCAAGAATGAACATGTCTGCATCCCAGACGCTCGAGCGTGGGAAAATTTCAAAAACTACACTTTTAACCCAAAAAATTCCCGGAAGTGGCACGTGACCTAGGTGAGGCCCGTGACCTCGCCCGTGACCTTCGACTAGACTTAGCCAAGTTTCAAACCAGAGGCCAATGACCGGGGCCCGTGACCTTGACCCCGACCGTGACCTTCGACTAGACTTAGCCAAGTTTCAAACCAGAGGCCGCCACGTGACACTTAGCCAAGTTCCAAACCACCGGAAGTGCGCCAGAACCCGTCTAGGTACTGTACTAAAGTTGAATAAAATATTTGTATTCGATAAAATTTATAAAAAATATAATTGTCAATTGAATGTTGTATATAACGGTCTAATTATAATTTTGAAAATGGTGTTCCGATGTTGTTACATATTACAATCAAAAGTTTCTAGATACTAAGTTTTATTTTTTAAAATTTTTGTTAAAACAGATGACGCAAAGTAAAAAAAATAGTATATTCTACTCGTTTAAGAAGAGGCGTTTAAGCACTCGTGCTACAATAAGCCTTCATATTAAACTAGTATAATAATATAATGTTGTTCCATTAATTCAGTTAAAGTTAAACAACGTGTTGTGATCGAAAACCTTTTCTACAGGGTGTCCCACTTAAGAGTGTAACTAACACTTCATCTACATCTCTTTTAGTTTTTATGCAATTTGAACCAAATGTTCCTTAAATATAGGACACATTTTGGTTTACTTGTGCCCAAAACACCATTCGTCTCCTTTAAATAGAAAGCCACCTGCGTATCGTGAGATATCAATATAAACGGAAGAAATAAAAAAATTACATTAGGTATTTTTTTATCGAAACAGTTTGCTAATAAGGTCCTCTAGCATTGCCCAAAATGCTTAAATCTAAAGTTTTATCAAAATTTAAAAAGACCGAAATTTAGTTTAAAAAACAAAAAGCATTTATTTGGTATCGTAGATGGCGTAGCAAACATACTTTAGTACAAATGATGACTTACAGCCCTTTTAAGGTCAAGACGAAAAAACATCAGAATCCTCGACATACAGTACAGATATTTGATACACTTAAGTACGTATTGTTGAGTAATACACCCGCTGAATGGTTCGGAAATTGATGCACAATAGGTGCCATTGCAGGTAATTACTGTTGTATTTTTTGGCTGTGCTATTGTGAGTCACATTGACAATGTCAAGCAATTTACTCAGTCCTAGTAAAAAGCTTTTCTTGTTCATTTTTAGTATGAATTGTTAATTCTTTGATAACGAGGGCAGATTGTTCCTCGAAGCGTTTGATTTTTAATAATTTGAATTTTGCAGGATGGCAATATACCCATTAAACAACATGAATTACACCACGTCAAACAAAAAAATTTAAGAGATTAGCTTATCTATGTGCCAAAGCAATCTTGATTAATTAATTAAAATGTTTTGTTATCTAAACATTTACGGAGCTGTTAAGTCAATAGGGGTGCGACTTTGTACAAAGGTATGTTTGCCTTAATTTTCTTATTTTGACTCATCATTTATGCTACTTCATTTGAATACACCCTGTACATAAGCAAGTGTAGTTCCACATTTTTTTTTTGTTGAGATATCTATATAAATAAATCCTTGTCGGTTCGCGATAAACATTGCAATACTTTACTGGTCCCCAACACTGCTTTAGTAGTCATAGTCTCAAAAGATCAACACCTTCTGTCGGCATCGAATCTTGAACCCGAAGATAAAATTAATTTTCTTTCAGGCCGAGAAATGTGTTCTCCAATAGTAATTTGTACAACTAGTTTTGAAAGTCATACTTCTTTTCATGATTTTGCAGTTTGATTGACGAGGGCGTAGCAAATTCATGAAAAAGGGGACTTTCAAAACGTGTTGTACACGTAGTTTTTTTGCATAGTGAGATAGTGACCTCTTGTAACTCCAAATTTAGTCGAAAAGGACTTCGGAATTTACAACTGTCAAATTGACATTTCAATAAAATAGTTTAAAAAAGTGCTTTTTTCTACTCATGACATTGAAATCAGTCATTTTGACATTGATTCCGGTGATTGAAATTGCATTTCAACCACTAGAGATTGAAATGCTCGGACTACCGGAATTTCAAACTGTTTGGCATTCAATTGGTGACAAGAGAAATGTCACTTTATGTTTACTTTTTTCTAAAGTGCATTAATTTGTTAAAATGTGTGAAAATTCGTAGAAAAAATAGTATATGCAACTCGTGGCTGATAAAATTTCAACGTCTCGAGTTACTTTTTTCAACTCGCTTCGCTCGTTGAAAAAAACCACTCTCAACGTTGACATTTTATTTCAACCACTTGTCCCATAATATACTATTTTCCACCTCAATAATGACACGGTTCAATCCCGGAAGTCGTTTTTTACTTAATAAAACGTGTATATTTGGATACTAATTTTTATTTATTCAAGAAGCTTAGGTTACATTACAATAAGCATTGAAACATAAAAGAGATATACAGGGTGTTCCTTGAGGTAACCGACAAACTTACACCATGTGTTATAGAGGTGATTCTAAACAAAAAAAAATCATATACACTTTAGGTTAATTTCTTTCCGTTCTCGAGATATCGACAAAAGAAAAAATGTGCATCAATTAATGTAAATTTACGTATAGAGATAAGTAAGCTAGATAAAATGACATTAGTTGATAAGTAAGAACTGTCAAAGTAATAATTAATTAACAACAATTAACAACTAGAACTAAACACTACTAAAAAACAATCAAAAACAGGTGTCTGATTGCTACCAGACTGAGATAACGGACAAGACAAGCCTTGCCTTGGAGGGGGGGGGGGCGGGACTGTTTTCTAACACAATGTTGTCAGATAAAGTGAAAATTCTTTTACTAATGATTAATGATATATTTTTGTACCTGTTATATTGTTTTCAATGATTTATAATGTATATTCCAGATTCGTGTTTTCTGAAAGTATAGTATCTATCGATCCGCGGGCCGCAAAAATATCCTGGCGGGCCACATGCGGCCCGCGGGCCACGAGTTGGACAGCCCTGCCCTATACGAACGAAGTAGTTAGAAAGAGAGCAAAAAAGGTCGAATCCCACTTTATCTCTTTGGTTTTCTTTTGCATCACAATTTCTACGGTAATATACAAACAAGTAACCCGAAAATTCTTTTTTCTACGATCGTGTCAAAATGACAACTTCTTGCATTGTTTCTGGTGTCAAAAGCGACGTTTGTAGCACTCTTAATATTAGCTATAATACGTCTGATTCGCACGTTGCCATTGGAGGCCGTAAGTTTGAATGGCAACATAACCTAGAACAGGGCTGTCCAACTTCAAGGGGTTCAAGGGCCACTGTAAAAAATTTGAAGGTTATGAGGGCCGCATCATAAAATGTGTCGTATACGACTTTGTGAGCGATTTGCAATAAATATAAAACGTGTATATTTCAATACTAATTTTTATTTATTCAAGAAGCTTAGGTTACATTACATGTTCTAAAAGTGATTCTAAACAAAAAAATTCATATTCACTTTAGGTTAATTCCTTTCTGTTCTTGAGATACCGACAAAAGAAAAAAATTACATCAATTAATGTAAATTTACGTATAGAGATGTGACGTTTCACCCCCTTACTAAAGGCGTCAAATTTTTACCCCTCGGGTTAAGCTCAAATCGGAGAAATACGTTCACTCAAATATATATTCGATTAGGTAAAACACCAGATAATTACCAAAACAAATATAATGTTTTTAGCTAGTTACAATGATTAAATACAAATAACTCTTGAGTTGTACATTATGTAAAATTAACATTTTCTTCTGAAACGGTGTCTGGTTTGTGGTCGAGCTGCAACCCAATGCACCGGCGAGTTCTTATTGGTAGTCCGCCGGTACACACGCCGATTCTTCGGGGAATGGGGTGAGTAGGTCTTTTGTTCCTGCAAACTTGACCTTCCACTCAGCTGTAATTTTCCGGTGAATTTAGCGATTGTAAGGGTTATCTGGGGCGGGCGTTAGTGCCTAAATCCGGGTGCAGAGGTTCCTGGTACCTTACGACGGCTAGGCGTCGTTCTTGGACCGAACGCGGTGTCAAATCCTGCAGATGAATTTTTTTCGCCTTGAGCCGGAAAATGATGTTGACATTCCCTCGATAGGGAATTTGCGGGCTGCGGAATCGAACGTCGAAGTCTAAGAATTCGCCTTTTAATGACCAAAAAGAGGCCCTGCAGGTTAGTTTATGAAGGGTGGCTACAGGGCTCTAACCGCTCACAAGCGGGGTAGAGGCTGCGATTCCTACATTTCACCTCTCGGGGCGCCGGGATTTGCGTTTACAAATTAGGCGGTCGGAAATGGCTTTTAAACAGTTAGCCCTGCAAAACAGTACAGGGTTAAAGCGTCAGGGATTCGATTTCCCAAGAAAGTTCAACAATCAAGGTAAAATCGAATTCTAGCGGTCTTGCTCTTGCGGAAAATTTGAACTTCTCGGGCTAACAGTACAACACGTCATTTCCCTTGAAGTCTGGTCTGGTAAGAATTGGAAGTCTACTCCGTTAGACAGTTCAGCGTGTCAGACCGGAGGGCCCAGGTAGAAAAGGAGAGGACAGGATCAGGACTGGTGGACTCAAGGGGAATTCGATCCCCGGGCCGCAAAAATATTATGGCGGGCCGCATGCGGCCCGCGGACCACATGTTGGACAGCCCTGACCTAGAATATCTAACACAATGTGACGAAGCGTCACCGAACTAAGTTTTTATATTTCTGTGCCGATCGTAGAAAAAATAGTGTATGATACACGTGTATAAGTGCCATTAAAGCACTAGCGGCGTTAAAAGCACTCCAGTAGCGCGTCGTGCTTTTAAACTCGTCGCACGTGCTTTAAAGGTGTACTTATACACTAGTATCATAATATACTATTATGGCAATTACATGGACAGCAATGACATTTTTAGAGAAAACTACATGGGATTTTGTAGGTATATACAATATTATCGATTTATTATAAAACTCTTTTTTCTTCAAGCGTCAGTAAAATATGACATTATACTGCTTGATTGATGATGCTAAACAGCATGGGCGTAGCCAGGGAGGGGCAGGGGTGGGCAGTTGCCCACCCCTAAGCATTTATAAAGGGCAAAAGGAAGTTGATTTATAACCATTATTGCAATTCACATTCTACAATATTTAAAAAAAATAAGCTACGATCTGCAGCAGATTTGCGGAAACTGATGATGTTTCAACTTATAATTTTTGTAATTGTAAAAGATTTACAAAACTATAATAATAGTAGTAGTTGATTGAGTAATTAAATTTATGCCCCCATCTAACTGGAATCCTGGCTACGCCCTTGCTAAACAGTCACTTCATTGCCATGGCATCTAAACACGTTATCTACTGCTCGTTAGCGGCAGATATAGGTATTTATGCATTAAGGGAGATATGAATATGCTTTTTCCCTGAGGTTGACATGTGTTACAGACCGAGGGCCTCTGGCCCGAGGTCTGTAAGTCAACCGAAGGTAAAGAACATGAATATCTCCCGTGGTGCATACAATATTTTATCTACTAGCATATTCGTAAAAATAGTATGAAATTTCAAAATGTCATAATGACATTTATAATTAGAATATGTAAATAACATCAAGGATTGCCTCATTGTATGGTTGCTAAGACGTTAATTGTAGTTGCATTGTTACCATGAGTTTGAGGGAGAAATAATTTGACAAGTCCCTTGGGAGTTATAAGTAGCTTTTCATATTTTGTTTCTATGACGAAAATGTACAATATCATGTTGCTAAAGGGTGTTTTTTTTAGAATGGGAGAACTTTAAATTGAAATAAAACACAGAAAAATGTTTTTAATATCCATGAAATTGGCTTTATCTGAAAGATAATTTTATGACAATTATGTTTGAATATGATTTCGGACATGTGACCGTCGCGGCTGGCGTGTACATGACGTAATCTGTAGGTCCAATTTTCACACACTCTTCGCAGTAAATCAGGCTGTATTTCGGCAATAACGCGTCGAATGTTGGTTTCCAAGTGCTCAATTGTTTCCGGTTTATCGACGCAGACATGCAACTTTACATATCCTTAAAGAAAATAATCTAACGGCGTCAAATCGCACGAAAGATGTGACCAGTTAACAGATCCACGAAATGGATCCACAAAATGGATCTGTTAACTGGCCACCTCTTTCATGCAATTTGACGCCGTTAGATTATTTTCTTTGAGGATATGTCAAGTCTCATGTCTACGTCGATAAACCGGAAACAATTGAGCACTTGGAAGCCAACATTCGACGGGTTATAGCGATTTACTGATTTACTGCGAAGAGTGTGTGAAAATTGGAGCTCCAGATTACGTCATCTACACGCCAGCCGCGGCGGTCACATGCCCGAAATCATATTCAAACATAAATGCCATAAAATTATCTTTCAAATAAGGCCAATTTCATGGATATTAAAAACATTTTTCTGTGTTTTATTTCAATTTAAAGTTCTCCCATTCTAAAAAAAACACCCTTTAGTAGATAAAAGTTATTATCCCCGCTGACGAGTTAGTTTTTTTTATTTTGCTCACAACGTTGTAAATAATAATTTCTTGCAAAACCTTTGAAGAAAAACGACTATATGTTATTCGGAGCAAAAGTATCTGTATGTGGCTCGACTGTATTTATCTGCCTCGCAAGCTTGGCAGATAACGAGATAACCCGTCCAGCCACGCCACATAAAGTATAACTTTTGCTCTTAATAACATAATATACTATTAATTAATATAATTACTCTTATTTATTTTATTGGTGATGCTTGGTATATTGTCTGTCATAACAGAATCAGCAAGTGCTAGTAAATCCCCTAACGCACACCAATGTTGAAATTCAGTTTATATGTATGGACTATACCAAAGCCAATTAAAACACTGCATTACAATAAAAAAAAACAAATACAAATTGTGATGTTTCAAGTAGTATTAAGTTTGTAAAATTAAAATTTCCCAAAAAAAAATCATTTTTTTCTCAGTACGCATATGCTTTACATTGAGATTAAAGGAAGCCTAAATAAAGTCAAGTTCTTTACCGACGTGCAACATCTGCCATGCCCTTTACTGCGCGTCAGAAACAATTGAAACGTTTTTATGCAATCAGCTACCAGATTCGGCAACATCCAAGTTCCCTGCATAATCACTAATTCATTATGAAGAATTACCTGTGTACTGCAGTTCGAACTGAAGATGTAGGCTAATTTACAATATTGCTGGTAAAACGAACACAGAACGTCACTTCACCACTCTTGCAAATGCTAAAAGAAACTACTTTCTTTGTTGGTCTGTGAACTACTCGTATGGTCGTTATACAGAGAGATTTTTCTTACTACGAACATGGCAGACGATATGTCGAATTTACAAATGCCGAGAATTTAACTTTGACAATTCGCGTATTTTGTCAGTAGATAATATCTGCTGTCATTTCTATCTTAAAATCGATAACTACGAAGCAACGGATCAGTGAAAATTGTAAAATGGTATTATCAGGGTCCAAAGGTCCGGGAAATTCAAAATTCTTTCACAACATTTGAAAATAGGCGTTCTTTATCGTTATCAACGTTACATGGAGTTATTTCAAATTTTGGAAACTTTGGATGTGTTTCTCCCCAAAAGTACAAAAGCCCTAATGTTCCCAATGAAGACAGGTATTTAAAAGAGGTTTATATTACCGCTAATGACTATCCAGACTATTTATTTAAATAAATTGCAGAACTAGTAGATTTAGCTGCGATATTCTTCCCGTTGGTCATTTCAGAAGTATGGAATTTTGTGAAACTGTGACAGATATGCCTAAAACTTCCTCTGAAAAGTCGTTTTCACTACAACTAACGATTTGAAGAACTGCGTTTAAAAATTAAAAGGGTTGTTCAGAGTACTAGCACTAATACGTTTCTATGATCGCTTAGGATATTGTTTAGCGCAAGAAGGCAGGCTCTTTGAAAAAGAGCTAATTTAAACTTCTTGATTTTGTTGTTTGAAATAAAAATAGTTTTATTTTTGTTTGCATCTTTTTTTACTGAGTTAGTTTGTTCGGAAGAAATTATTTCTTTCTTCAGAATGCGTTTTACATTAAGAACTACCTTCTTTTACTGTACTGTTAATCTCTAAAAATCCTGTTTTTCAACACTGAATTTATCACCTGAATTAATCACAGAATAACAGTACCTCATACATTCTATCTGTGATATAATAATTAATTTAAAAAAATTACTCTAGGCGCCTGCGTTGAACAATTACTTAAACAATCAAGGCAGATGGCCCGTGGATTAATATCAGAGTACCTTAGACCGACTGTCCATCGGTCTTGGCGTATTTTTAGGCAATCGTAAATTCGCCTTGATTTACTCGTGTTCGCAGTTCATGAATTTTCACTTATATGCCACGATAACCATAGCAGTGTTGCCACTTTTTATGATATACAATGCGCTTCGGAAAATTACGCAGAGTAGTAATAATAACAGGAGCAAGATTGAATGCGTTGGAATTGGAAGACTCCTTTGTGTTGTAGAATGTACTAACTGCACAAACCAAGGCTATCTAAAAGCGCAAAGTTCTCGATGTATTTGCAAAAAAAATCTAATCTGTTTATTTTTGATTAAATAATTAACTGTGACTCAATCGGACTTCCTAAGTGTTGTTTTTGAACCGCTAACCCCATATACAAAATTAGATAAGTCTGTTTTTACTTCCTTTTACAATAAAGGAAGTATTGTATTCACCCCACAAATTCGAAATTGAGTTTTCAACAGATCTTTACGTTTAAGAGTCCCTTGATAGTCCGGCAGCCACGAGGTAAAACCCAACAATTTCGTATTAAGTTTTTTTCAAAACGGATTTGGAGTCTAAGGGTCTCCTAGTTTTGATATCCAAGTGATGACAAAGCGTCATCCTTGAGCAACTCCAGATACGGGGTGTCTGATAAGTAAGTAGGTGAAATATCACTCTTTTTAAATTATTTGTAAATTTTACGTAAATAAACGAGTTTTTTACAAATGGTTTGCTTCTCATAATAAGGTTTATATAAAATAAAAACAAAAAATTTTAAATACAGGGTGTTCCAAAAGTATATTATTATATTAAAAATTCTCCTGCTGACTTAGTTTGAGCGGCAAGGACAGCTAGCGAATCAGTATACACTGGTTTTGCCATTTTGCGATGAGATTTCTGTGTCAAAATTGTCAACAATAACCTGGGTTAGTGTAGCATCATTTCCTTTAGTAATTTCAGTTAAATTTACATTTTTAACCACCTCAAAAGCGGCAGTCTTTTTGAACCTTAACAGCTCATTATACGTGCATGATATTTTAAATTGGTTCAAAATATTCCCTAGTTCTTTTGAAAATCTAATCTTAACGCCTACACCTATTTGAAGATTTGTAAATGTATTATATAAAGTCGATGAGACGATACTCTCAATTAAAAGTGCCGGTGGAATTTGTCCAATTTAGGTGATAGCGATTCGCAACATTTTAATAGAGTTTTAATGCAATCCGCTAACACTGTTTCGTATTTTACATATATTTCTCTTTATTCCTCTTTACATCAGCAACTTCGCGTTTTATTTCTTTTGTTATTTTGTCAATTGCAGTCTCAACACGACTTATTCTTAAGGTCGCCGCGACTTTGTTAGGGAATGTTATTATATTTGCATATCCTGAGGCAGAAAGTACTAGCAGTTCATCAAACTGTTTCTTGAGGGTTTTCATTAAATTACCTGGAGTAAGTTTATGTCCTCCGCGATCCGAGTATATATTGTTAAACAATATATACTCGGATAAACAATAATTGTTTATATCTATCGAATTCCAAATTCTTTCTTTATCGGTCAATATTTCTTTTACTGTTTCCTCGTAAGGAATATCTTCTTCCTCGGTATCCTGACCAGACTGTCGTTTTGCTGAAAGCACAGCGTTTTGACCCATAAATTTATTACGACAGTCCATATGGTATCTGGCATCTACAGCAGGTAGATCTGCCACACAGTCAGCTAATCTTAATCTAATTTCAGCAGCCCGTATCGTTTCTTTCCACGCACGTTTGCAAAATGGCTTCCTTGTTTGAAATTTTCTTTACCTTGTATTCTAAAGCTAGGAATTGAAAGGACGGTCGCCATCGATGAGGGTTCTTTTTATTATTTTCCACTTAAAAACTTTTTTCCACAATACAGGCAGTCATTTTTAAAATTGAAATTTGGACTTCTGATCGCCTCTGCATTTTCGTTGTTGAAGTTCCCGCTTCG